>ML782568.1:565254-576043 GCA_009831015.1 Picea engelmannii | reverse complement strand
CAACGCATTTCCTGATGTCTCACCTGTGATTTTCCGTCGCATTTCCTCACTAAGGATAACACCAACAACATCATCAAATTTTAAAGTATTTGAACCAGAGACAGAGTTACTTACAACCATGACCAAGCCATTCCAGCTTTCTGTCAATGAGTACAAGATTATAAGATCCCTCACCTCATCATCAAAGTCCACTTTATAGAACTTAGTTGATTAGTAATCATATTAAATTCATTTAAATGATCTGCAACAGACCCACCTTCTGACATCTTCATATTAAATAATCTCTTCATTAGAAATACCTTATTCGACGCCGAGGGTTTTTCATACAATTTGGCCAACACATCCATCAAACCCTTCGTTGTCTTTTCTTTCAAAATATTGAAAGCCATCGACGCTGCCAGGCTCATCCGTATCGTTCCTAGAGCCTTTCTGTCAAGAATCTCCCATTCTTCATCCTTCATGGTCGTCGGCTTCTTTGCTACTCCACTCAATTGTAGGAATAGATCCTTTCGATATAAATAGTCTTCCATCTGCATCTTCCATAACTGGTAGTTTTGGCCATTAAATTTCTCAACCCTAAACTTTCCATCTTTCGACATTGCTCCCACTCGAACTAGGAACCCTCTTTTCCTGCGAGTTACCTTACGCTCTGATACCAGTTGTTAGAAAAACAAGACCGCAGAGCAATAAAATAAAACAAATGCAGAAACAAAACATAGAAGACACACAATACAAGAGAGACACAGATTTATATGGTTCACCCAGTGTGGGCTACGTCCACCAGAGAAATTGCCAGGTCCTTCCTTTATTATTATCCAGCAAATGAAGGGATACAACCTACAACAAAACCCGTTGTAACTTCCTCTTCTTTCTCTCTTAGCCTCCTCTCTCAGAATACAATATTCACCATCATCCATAGTCACAATACATTTCCCTCGTAAAAGAGGGTTGCCTTCTAGGGAAAAACAAATCCTAACATAATCTCTACCATTAGATCTGCGACCTTATAATGAACGGTCTAGATTTACAATGAAATTACAATATACTTTTACAAGGCGATTTTTTCTTCAGGGGCTTCGCCCTCGAACCCCCGCTTTCCCCCAGACCCCCTAGCCGAGGGGATAGCCCCACCGGACCTCGCAGAGGGGGTACCCCCCCTCTGCACTCCCCCCCGTGGAAGAGTGTACATACTTCTGGGGTGTAAATAATTCATGGGGTATAAACACGACTGAAAGCAAGGACCTCTGAATTAGGAAGATAATCAGGCTCCACAACCAACAAAGTGTACTACTTTGTTATGTTCTTTGTCAGACTCTTGGGATAATCTGGTTGTAGCAATAGGTAGTACCACTCAATCTACATTGAAGTATGAGGATGTAGTTGCATCCTTGTTATCTGAAGAGATGAGGTGAAAAATCATGGATGGTCACAACACAGATGCTTTATTTATAAGAGGGTGTACCCAAGACATGAACCCTGGTAAGCCTTCGGGGTGGAGATCTAAATCTACAGGTAGATCTAAGTCTCTAGGAAAATCTTTGAGGAAATGCTAGAAGTGTGGTAAAACATGGCATTATAAGAAACATTGCAAGTCTAGGAAGGTTGAAAAAACAAAGGGATCTAATAGTACCTCTTCCACAGAGGTGAAAACCTCCACTGAAGAAGGAGGTGATGTTTACCTAGCATCTACAAGTACACATGCATACTGTGATGTATGGTTGATCGACTCAGGTGCGCCATACCATATGACTCCTCACAAGGAGTGGTTCTCTGAATATGAAAAATATGATGGTGGTGATGTATTCCTAGGAGATGACTCGACAACAAAAATCTTGGGACGTGGAAGGGTTAAGTTGTTGCTAAAAGATGGAAGGATTAGAACACTTCCTAGGGTTCTGAACATTCCAAAACTTGCACAGAGCCTAATATCTATAAGCAAGTTGGATGATGCAGGAGTGGATACTGTATTTGGAAAGAACACTTGTAAGATGGGATGAGGGGTAATGGTGTTGATGAGGGGAGTTTGGTGTGGAACTCTGTACAAGTTGTTGGGAAACACTTATACTAATGGGTGTAACAGTTTTGTTGTCCTTGAGAAGACAAATAAAGAAGAAAATACCAATATCGTCCCTGAAAAGAAGACCATGTTGTGGCATCAAAGATTGGGGCATATTGGAGAAAAGGGCCTTTGAACACTACATGGTAAAGGCATGGTTGGAGGTATGTCTAATTGCACTCTGGTTTTGATTTCTGTAAACATTGCATATATGGTAAACAAAATCGAGTAAGATTCCCATCTGGTGCTATAAGAGCAAAGGGGATCTTAGAGTTGATACACAATGATGTGTTTGGACCTGTTGCTATTCCATCCCTAGGTAAAACTGTGTATTATGTTTCATTCATAGATGATTTTTCAAGGAACACATGGATTTATTTTCTTAGAAAGAAATCTGAGGTATTTGATAAATTTAAATAGTTTAAGGCTTTGGTAGAAAATTAGACAGAGAAGAAAATAAAGGTATTGAGAACAGATAATGGTGGAGATTTCCATGTAAATGAATTCGAAGAATACTGTAAGAAGTGTGGTATAGCAAGGCAGGAGACTACTCCATACACTCCTTAACAAAATGGAGTTGCAGAAAGGATGAATAGGACATTGATGGAAAAATCAAGGAGCATGCTCAGTGGTGTCGGGTTAGGACAAGAACTTTGGGCAGAGGCAGTGGGTACAACATGTTACCTGGTCAATAGATCACCTTCATCAGCGTTGGATGATAAAACTCCACATGAGTTATGGTCTGGAAAAAAATCCTCTCTTCAACATCTTAGAGTGTTTGGTTGTGATGCTTATGTACATGTTCCAAAGGAAAATAGAAGTAAGCTGGATAAAAAGGTTGAAATGTGTATCTTTATTGGTTGTAAAGATGGTGTGAAAGGTTATAAGCTTTGGAACCTAGAAACCAAGAAAACTGTTTACAGTTGAGATATTGTTTTCAGAGAGGTAAAAGATGTGTCTAAACATGAATTCCTACCAACGCAAGTCGAACCTAAGAAAATAGAGCTTGAGTTGGATGATGCAAAATATGAATCATCTGAAGAAGAGGAAGTAGAAGAAGAAGAACAACAACCTCATACCCTAGTATTGAGGAGATTAGTGAGAGATAGAAGGCAACTAGAAAGGTATAGTCACCTGATTTTCATTCCAATTTTGCTTTATCTATTACTGATGATGATCCCAGAACTGTCATGGAAGCAGTGAATTCAGAGGATAGTAAACTCTGGAAGAAGGCCATGGTTGAAGAAATGGATGCCTTGTATAAGAATGAGACATGGGATATAGTTGAGTTTCCAGATAGAAGAAAATATGTTGGTAGGAAATGGATGTTTAAGAAGAAGTTTAATGCACAAGGTAAAGTGGAGAAATACAAAGCTCGGTTAGTAGAAAAAGGTTATTCCCAGGTAGAGGGAATTGACTTTGGTGAGATTTTTTCTCTTGTTGCTAAGTTAACTTCTATTAGATTTATTTTATCTATTGTTGTTTCTTTTGATCTTGAAGTGGAACATATGGATGTGAAGACAACATTCCTACATGGGGATCTAGAAGAAGAAATCTACATGAAGAAGCCAGAAGGATTTGTAGTGAAGGGAAAGAAAGAGCTGGTCTGTAAGCTAAAGAAGTCACTATATGGTCTGAAGCAATCACCTAGGATGTGGTACCAAAAGTTTGATACATACATCCTTGGATTGGGATTTGTAAGAAGCAGGGTTGATCATTGTGTATATTCCAAGTAGGTTGGTAATCACTTCATTTATGTAGTGTTGTATGTTGATGACATATTATTGGTAGGAAATAACATGGATGTTATCAAGGAGGTGAAATCACAACTATCCTCCAAATTTGACATGAAGGATCTTGGTGCTACTAATTTCATTCTGGGAATGAAGATTAAAAGAGATCGTGCAAACAGGAAGCTCTGGTTGAATCAGAGAAAATATGTTGAGATGATATTGTAGAGGTTTAATAAGCATGGAAGTAAACCGGTCAAGGTTCCTATTCCTATAGGTGTAAAGTTATCTGCAGATCAGTGTCCCAAGACACGAGAAGAAGAAGAGAACATGTCCCATGTTTTGTATGCCAGTGTAGTTGGCAGTTTGATGTATGCAATGGTTTGTACTAGACTAGACATTGCACATGCAGTGGGAGTTTTGAGTAGGTATATGTCAAAACCAGGGAAGGAGCATTGGATAACAGTAAAGAGGGTCTTTAGGAATCTTCGTGACACTACTAGTTATGGATTGTGCTACCAAGGAAGACCAGGATTGGACATAGTGTTGGACATACATGGATTTTTTGATGCAGACTGGGCTGGAGATCTGGATCACAAAAGATCTACAAATGAGTATGTGTTTAACCTATTTGGAGGAGAAATCAGTTGGATGAGCAAAAGACAGGTTGTAGTGGCACTCTCAACTACAGAAGCTAAATACATGGCAACCACTCATGCAAGAAAGGAAGCAATATGGTTACAAAGATTGTGTTCAGGCATTGGGTTGGTATAACAAGTAGTGATATTAGATTGTGACAGTCAGAGTGCAATCTTCCTGGCAAAGAACCCAACTTATCATTCGAAGACAAAGCATATTGATGTTCAGTATCAATTTGTGAGAGACATGGTTGAGGAAAAGAAGGTGTTGCTGGAAAAGGTTGACACTTTGAAGAATGTTGCAGATTCATTGACAAAATCTGTGAGCACAGAAAAGTTCTCCTGGTGTAGAGAAACAATGGGTATTGTTGCCCTGTATTGTTGACTATATAATCCCTTGTACCCCTGGATGCAAAGAAAACAACAAATGGGAGAATGTTGGGTATGTGTTATATTCTTTGCATGTGTGTGTGTGTGGGCGCGTCAGATATGACAACTTTTTTTTGGGCATTTTTTTCTATTTTTAGCGGATTTTGCTATTTTTAGTGGTTTACTAAAAATAATCTTGGTTTTAGGGATTAGGGTTTTGGTATCTACAGAATACCTAAATACATTGTATATATTGTATAGTGAAAGGTGAAATTCAATATAATGAATACAAGAAAGGTTTTCCCAGTTGAGGGTTTCCAGTATAAAATCTTTGTGTACTCTATGTATGAGCCATTGATTAAATTCTGTTTTGCTTAAGAATCTATATGCATTGCTTTACTTCACAGGATTAAAACTTACAAGACGCCATTATGGAAGTGGCTAGTTTCCGTATATGCGTCATCCGTATATGCGCATTTATAGAAGTCGTCGTCCATATATGTGTCGTTCGTATATGTGCATACACGAAAGAACGCATGTACAGACGACTCATATATGGAAGGTGCATATACAGAAGAAATTTATGGTAATTCAAATGCATCTTTCGTATATGCATGCTTCCATATATGTGCATTTAAGGAAGTTTTCATCCATAAATGCACATTTATATGTGTCATCCGTATATGTGCATATATGGAAGCACGCATATACGAAAGACACGATTATGGAATTGGTTAGCTTTTGTATATGCATCGTCTGTATATGCGTATTTACGGAAGTCGTCGTTTGTATATGCACATATACGGAAGCGTGCATATACGGACAATGCATATATGGAATAAATTTACGGTAATCCAAATGCATCTTCCATATATGTGTTCTTCCATAAATGCACATTTATACACGCATTTATATGTGTAATCCATATATGCGCTTATACGTAAGTGCACATATACGAAAGACGCCATTATGGAAGTAGTCAACTTCCATATATGCGTTGTTCGTATATGCGCATTTATAGAAGTTGCTTTCGTATATGAACATTTGTATATACGAAAGCGCGCATATACAGAAGACACATATTTATGGAAGGTGTCATTATGGAAGTGGCCAGCTTTCGTATATGCGTAGTCTGTATATGCACATTTACGAAAGTTGTCATCCATATATGTGCATACAAAGAAGCGCGCATATACAGAAGACGTCGTTATGGAAGTGACCAGCTTTCGTATATGCATCGTTCGTATATGCGCATTTATGGAAGCCATCGTCCATATATGCGTTTTCCATATATGCATATATGGAAGAAATTTACGGTAATCCAAATACATATTCTATATATGCGTGCTTTTATATATGCACATTTAAGGAAGTTGTTATCTGTAAATGCACATTTATATGCGTCATCCATATATGCGCATATACGGAAGCACGCATATACAAAAGACACCATTATGGAAGTGGCCAGATTCCATATATGCGTAGTCCGTATATGCGCATTTACAGAAGTCGTCATATGTATATGCGTCATTCATGTCGTCCGTATATGCGCATATACAGAAGAGCGCATATACAGAATGTGCATATAAGGAAGACACCATTATGGAAGTGGCCAACTTCCATATATGCGTTGTCCATATATGTGCATTTACGAAAGTTGTTGTCCGTATATGCGTCGTTTGTATATGCGCATATATGGAAGCGCGTGTATATGAAAGGTGCATATACGAACGATGCATATACGAAAGATGCATATACAAAAGAAATTTATGGTAATCCAAATGAATCTTCCGTATATGCATGCTTCCATATATGTGCATTTAAGGAAGTTTTCATTCGTAAATGCACATTTATAGGTGCATTTATATGTGTTGTCCGTATATGCGCATTTACGGAAGCACACATATATGAATGACACATATACGAAAGGTGCATATACAAAATAAATTTATGGTAATCCAAATGCATCTTCCGTATATGTGTGCTTCCAGATATGTGCATTTAAGGAAGTTTTCGTCCGTAAATGCACATTTATACGTGCATTTATATGCGCCATTTGTATATGTGCATATATAGAAGCACACAAATACAAAAGACATGATTATGGAAGTGGCTAGCTTTTGTATATGAATCGTCTGTATATGTGCATTTACGGAAGTCGTCATTTGTATATGCGCATATATGGAACCGTGCATATACAAAAGTGTGCATATATGGAATAAATTTACGGTAATCCAAATGCATCTTCCATATATGTGTTCTTCCATATATGCACATTTAAGTTGTCATCTGTAAATGCGCATTTATATGCATCATCCGTATATGCGCTTATACGAAAGCGCACATATACGGAAGATGCCATTATGGAAGTGGCCAGCTTCCATATATGCGTTATTCGTATATGCGCATTTACAAAAGTTTCTTCCGTATATGCACATTTGTATATATATGGAAGCGCACACATATAGAAGGCACCACTATGGAAGTGGCCAGCTTCCGTATAGATGTAGTCCGTATATTCCCATTTACAGAAGTCATTGTCCGTATATGCATCGTATGTATATGTGCATATATGAAAGCACGCATATACAAAAGACACCATTATGGAAGTGGCCAACTTTCGTATATGTATTGTTTGTATATGTGCATTTACGGAAGCCATCTTCTGTATATGCATCGTCCGTATTCTAAGGTACTCTAAGGTAGATTAATTCAACCTGATCGGATATTTTGATTCAGACTTTGTTGGAGATAAGGAGACTGGATTATCAACTTTAGGATGTCTCATGAGTCTTGGATCAATAGTTGTCTCTTGGAGATTCCACAACAGAGGAAGAATATGTGGAAGTTTCAAAAGCGACGAAGATGACTTTGGAAATGGCCATATTTAATGGGTTTTTAATTACATATGGGATTTTAATGGACACGATTTGATATGGTCTGAATATTTTTCGTCGTCACAATAAATAAAGGGTTGTGATTTCATCCATTAACTTTCTTGCATGACAACAGATGTATGTTCATCATTAAAAAGGATAATTAAAGTGATTAGCATAAGAATTGCATATTTTTTTATTAATGTCTAGATTTTTTAACTATGCTAAGGCCTGTCAAGATTTTACAGGGAATTTTACTATTGGTGGGCATCAATGGGAAGTGTCGCTTCCAAAAATCTCTTAACCTTCAAGTTTTTTTGTTCAACTAGATTTATGGTTTTGAAGTCACAACTTCCATGTTTGAAGTTGGACAACATGAGAAGTAACTTAACATGGAGAAAGATAAGTTTGTACACCTTAACCGCATTTCCTACTGGAAGGTTCTCATATGAATTGCACCAAAAGATACCATCTTCTTTATGAAATATTGCTATGTGGGCATTGACCTTCATGTCCTAAATAAACCTCATTAAATATTCCATGACATCCTTAGTCATACATGCCCTAGGAAAAATCACATTGGTAGGATGAAATGGTGTCAGTCTTGTCAAAAACAATACTATTGTTAAGAGAAAATAAAGGTTTGCAACCCTTTGAAATTTATTGGCATCCAATAAGAACACTTCCATAATGGCATCTTCCATATATGCCCGCATCTGTATATGCGCATATACGGAAGCTGGCCACTTCTATAATGGCATCTTCCATATATGCGCATATACGGACGACGCATATAAATTTGCATTTACAGACAATAACTTCCTTAAATGCGCATATATGGAATCACACATAAACAAAAGCATGCATATAAGGAAGCACACATATACGGAAGATGCCATTATGGAAGTGGCTAGCTTCCGTATATGCGTCGTTTGTATATGCGCATTTATGGAAGTCATTGTCCATATATGCGTCGTTTGTATATGTGCATATACGAAAGCGCGCATACAGAGAAGATGCATATATTGATGACGCATATATGTGCATTCGCAGAAGTGGCCATCTTCCGTATATGCGTCTTCTATAAATGCATCTTCTGTATATGTGGATTTACGGAAGCCGTCGTCCGTATATGCGCATATACGAAAGCACGCATATACGAAAGAAATTCACGGTAATCCAAATGCATCTTCCATATATGCATGCTTCCATATATGCACATTTAAGGAAGTTGGCGTCCATAAATGCACATTTATATGTGCATTTATATGCGTCATCCATATATGCGCATATACAGAAGCATGCATATATGGAAGACGTGTTGGGTATGTGTTATATTCTTTGCATGTGTGTGTGTGGGCGCGTCAGATTTGACAACTGCGTTTGACGATCCCTCGTACTAGTGCTTTGTCTGTGTCGTGTGCGACGGGCCCTTTTCTAGTGGGGTCCCAGGGGGGGGGCAGGTATGCCCCCCCTGGTTACACACAGAGTTCGGGGAAACGCCCCGAAATTTTATTTTTTTGGGCGGTTTTTGCTATTTTTAGCGGATTTTGCTATTTTTAGTGGTTTACTAAAAATAATCCCGGTTTTAGGGATTAGGGTTTTGGTATCCACAAAATACCTAAAAACATTGTATATATTGTATAGTGAATGGTGAAATTCAATATAATGAATATAAGAAAGGTTTTCCCAGTTGAGGGTTTCCGGTATAAAATATCTGTGTACTCTGTGTATGAGCCATTGATTAAATTCTGTTTTGCTTAGGAATCTATATGCATTTCTTTACTTCACAGGTTTAAAACTTACATGTGGTATCAGAGCTCGTTTTTGGCTTCAGAGGGACGCCTTTGTTGTTGAGGGTTTGACTTGGTCTTGATAGATCAAGTTTATCTTGGGTCTGTGATAAACCTGAGTTTAGTGGGAGCTTTTGCAGTGGTGATTTGAGTGTAGAAAGAGGAATGGAAAGCTCTACTAGAATTGAGATAGAGAAGTTCAACAGTAAAAACTTTGAGCTATGGAAGCTGAAGATGGAGGACCTTCTTGTAGACAAAGAACAATGGATCACTGTGGATCCTGGTACACAGCCTACTAGTACATTGTCTACTAGCACACAGGCTACTGGTACACAACTTACCAGTTGAAAAACTACCAGTACATAAACTACCAGTACACCACCAATTGGTATGTCGAAGGAAGATTGGGAGAAGTTGGACAGAAGAGCAAGGAGTACTATTCAACTCTGCCTGGAAGATTTGGTGTTGTTGAATGTCTCAGGAGAATCTACAGCCAAGGAACTATGGAATAAGTTGGGGAATTTGTATCAATCAAAGTCCCTGGTAAACAAGTTGTTTCTTCGAATGAAGTTGTATCATCTTATGATGGAAGATGGAGATTCTGTGATAGAACATCTCAATGCCTTTAATACTCTGGTAAGTCAACTTGGCCTTGTTAATATTACGATTGTAGAAGAAGATAAGTGTGTTAGAAAAACAGGACCGCAGAGCAATAAAATAAAACAAATGCAGAAACAAAACATAGAAGACACAGAATACAAGAGAGACATAGATTTACGTGGTTCACCTAGTGTGGGCTACGTCGACCAGAGAAATTGCCAGGTCCTTCCTTTATTATTATCCAGCAAATGAAGGGATACAACCTACAACAAAACCCGATGTAACTTCCACTTCTTTCTCTCACAGTCTCCTCTCTCAGAATACAATATTCACCATCATCCATATCCACAATACATTTCCCTCCTAAAAGAGGGTTGCCTTCTAGGGCAAAAAAAATCCTAACATAATCTCTACCGTTAGATCTGCGACCTTATAATGAACAGTCCAGATTTACAATGAAATTACAATATACTTTTACAAGGCAATTTTTGCTTCAGGGGCCCGCTTTCCCCTAGAACCCCTAGCCGGGGGGATAGCTCCCCCGGACGCCGCAGAGGGGGTACTCCCCCTCCACACTCCCCTGTGTGGAAGAGTGTACATACTTCTGGGGTGTAAATACTTCATGGGGTATAAACACGGCTGAAAGCAAGGACCTCTGAATCAGGAAGATAATCAAGCTCCACAACCAACAATCTCCCACTTGGAGACTGATCTCAACAACTCCACC
>ML782568.1:544841-561863 GCA_009831015.1 Picea engelmannii | reverse complement strand
CATGACCAAGCCATTCCAGCTTTCTGGCAATGAGCACAAGATTAGAAGAGCCCTAACCTCATCATCAAAGTCCACTTTTACAGAACTTAGTTGATTAGTAACCGTATTAAATTCATTTAAATGATCTGCAACAGACCCACCCTATGACATCTTCATATTAAATAATCTCTTCATTAGAAATACCTTATTCGACGCCGTGGGTTTTTCATACAATTTGGCCAACACATCCATCAAACCCTTCGTTGTCTTTTCTTTCGAAATATTGAAAGCCACCGACGCTACCAGGCTCAGTCGTATTGTTCCTAGAGCCTTTCTGTCAAGAATATCCCATTCTTCGTCATTCATGGTCGTCGGCTTCTTTGCTACTCCACTCAATGGTAGGAATAGATCCTTCTGTTATAAATAGTCTTCCATCTGCATCTTCCATAACTAGTAGTTTTGGCCGTTAAATTTCTCGACCCTAAACTTTCCATCTTCCGACATTGCTCCCACTCGAACCGGGAACCCTATTTTCCTGTGAGTTACCTTATGCTTTGATACCAGTTGTTAGAAAAATAGGACCACAGAGCAATAAAATAAAACAATTGCAGAAACAAAACACAGAAGACACACAATACAAGAGAGACACAGATTTACGTGGTTCACCCAGTGTGGGCTATGTCCACTAGAGAAATTGCCAGGTCCTTCCTTTATTATTATCTAGCAAATGAAGGGATACAACCTACAACAAAACCCACTATAACTTCCTCTTCTTTCTCTCACAGTCTCCTCTTTCAGAATACAATATTCACCATCATCCATAGCTGCAATACATTTCCCTCCTAAAAGAGGGTTTCCTTCTAGGGAAAAAAAAATCCTAACATAATCTCTACCGTTAGATCTACGACCTTATAATGAATAGTCCATATTTACAATGAAATTACAATATACTTTTAGAAGGCAATTTTTGCTTCAGGGGCTTTTCCCCCAAACCCCCGCTTGCCCCCAGACCCCCTAGCCGGGGGAATAGCCCCCCTGGACCCCGCAGAGGGGGTACCCCCCCTCTGTACTCCACCACGTGGAAGAGTGTACATACTTCTGGGGTGTAAATACTTCATGGGGTATAAACACGGCTGAAAGCAAGGACCTCTAAATCAGGAAGATAATCAGGCTCCACAACCAACAAAGTGTACTACTTTGTTATGTTCTTTGCCAGACTCTTGGGATAATCTGGTTGTAGCAATAGGTATTACCACTCAATCTACATTGAAGTATGAGGATGTAGTTGCATCCTTGTTATCTGAAGAGATGAGGTGAAAAAGCATGGATGGTCACAACAAATATTCTTTATTTATAAGAGGGCGTACCCAAGACATGAACCCTGGTAAGCCTTCAGGGTGGAGATCTAAATCTACAGGTAGGTCTAAGTCTCTAGGAAAATCTATGAGGAAATGCTAGAAGTGTGGTAAAACAGGGCATTATAAGAAACATTGCAAGTCTAAGAAGGCTGAAAAAACAAAGGGATCTGATAGTACCTCTTCCACAGAGGTGAAAACCTCCACTGAAGAAGGAGGTGATGTTTACCTGGCATCTACAAGTACACATGCAGACTGTGATGTATGGTTGATCGAATCAGGTGCGCCATACCATATGACTCCTCACAAGGAGTGGTTCTCTGAATATGAAAAATATGATGGTGGTGATGTATTCCTAGGAGATGACTCGACAACAAAAATCTCGGGACGTGGAAGGGTTAAATTGCTACTAAAAGATGGAAGGATTAGAACACTTCCTAGGGTTCTGCACATTCCAAAACTTGCTAGGAGCCTAATATCTATAAGCAAGTTGGATGATGCAGGAGTGGATACTGTATTTGGAAAGAACACTTGTAAGATGGGACGAGGGGTAATGGTGTTGATGAGGGGATTTCGGTGTGGAACTCTGTACAAGTTGTTGGGAAACACTTATACTAATGGGTGTAACAGTTTTGTTGTCCTTTAGAAGACAAATAAAGAAGAAAAGACCAATATCATCCCTGAAAAGAAGACCATGTTATGGCATCAAAGATTGGGGCATATTGGAGAAAAGGGCCTTCGAACACTACACGGTAAAGGCATGGTTGGAATTATGTCTAATTGCGCTCTGGATTTTGATTTCTGTGAACATTACATATATGGTAAACAAAATCGAGTAAGATTCCCATCTGGTGCTACAAGAGCAAAGGGGATCTTAGAGTTGATACACAATGATGTGTTTGGACCTATTCCTGTTCCATCCCTAGGTAAAACTGTGTATTATGTTTCATTCATAGATGATTTTTCAAGGAACACATGGATTTATTTTCTTAGAAAGAAATATGAGGTATTTGATAAATTTAAATAGTTTAAGGCTTTGGTAGAAAATTAGACAGAGAAGAAAATAAAGGTATTGAGAACAGATAATGGTGGAGAATTCCATGGAAATGAATTCGAAGAATTCTGTAAGAAGTGTGGTATAGCAAGGCAGAAGACTACTCCATACACTCCTCAACAAAATGGAGTTGCAGAAAGGATGAACAGGACACTGATGGAAAAATCAAGGAGCATGCTTATCGGTGCCGGGTTAGGACAAGAATTCTGGGCAGAGGCAGTGGGTACAACATGTTACCTGGTCAATAGATCACCTTCATCAACGTTGGATGATAAAACTCCACATGAGTTATGGTCTGGAAAGAAACCCTCTCTTCAACATCTTAGAGTGTTTGGTTGTGATGCTTATGTACATGTTCCAAAGGAAAATAGAAGTAAGCTGGATAAAAAGGCTGAAAAAGTGTATCTTTATTGGTTATAAATATGGTGTGAAAGGTTATAAGCTTTAGAACCCAGAAACCAAGAAAACTATTTACAATCGAGATGTTGTTTTCAGAGAGGTAAAAGATATGTCCAAACATGAATTCCTACCAACGCAAGACGAACCTAAGAAGATAGAGCTTGAGTTGGATGATGTAAAATCTGAATCATCTGAAGAAGAGGAAGCAGAAGCAGAAGAAGAAGAACCTCATACCCTAGTATTGAGGAGATCAATGAGAGATAGAAGGCAACTAGAAAGGTATAGTCCACTTGATTTTCGTTCCAATTTTGCTTTATCTATTACTGATGATGATCCCAGAACTGTCAGGGAAGCAGTGAATTCAAAGGATAGTAAACTCTGGAAGAAGGCCATGGTTGAAGAAATGGATGCTTTGTATAAGAATGAGGCATGGGATATAGTTGAGTTTCCAGCTGGAAGAAAATCTGTTGGTAGAAAATGGTTGTTTAAGAAGAAGTTTAATGCACAAGGTAAAGTGGAGAAATACAAAGCTTGGTTAGTAGCAAAAGGTTATTCCCAGGTAGAGGGAATTGACTTTGGTGAGATTTTTTCTCTTTTTTCTAAGTTAACTTCTATTAGATTTATTTTATCTATTGTTGTTTCTTTTGATCTGGAAATGGAACATATGGATGTGAAGACAACGTTCCTACATGGGGATCTGGAAGAAGAAATCTACATGAAGCAGCCATAAGGCTTTGTAGTGAAGGGAAAGAAAGAGTTGGTCTATAAGCTAAAGAAGTCACTATATGGTCTGAAGCAATCACCTAGGATGTGGTACCAAAAGTTTGATACATACATCCTTGGATTGGGATTTGTAAGAAGCAGGGCTGATCACTGTGTATATTCCAAGCAGGTTGGTAATCACTTCATTTATGTAGTGTTGTATGTTGATGGCATGTTGTTGGTAGGAAATAACATGGATGTTATCAAGGAGGTGAAATCGCAACTATCCTCCAAATTTGACATGAAGGATCTTGGTGCTGCTAACTTCATTATGGGAATGGAGATTAAAAGAGATCATGCAAACAGGAAACTCTAGTTGAATCAGAGAAAATATGTTGAGATGATATTGCAGAGGTTTAATATGCATGGAAGTAAACCGGTCAAGGTTCCTATTCCTATAGGTGTAAAGTTATTTGCAGATCAGTGTCCCAAGACACGGGAAGAAGAAGAGAACATGTCCCATGTTCTGTATGCTAGTGTAGTTGGCAGTTTGATGTATGCAATGGTCTGTACTAGACTAGACATTGCACATGCAGTGGGAGTTTTGAGCAAGTATATGTCAAAACCAGGGAAGGAGCATTGGATAACAGTAAAGAGGGTCTTCAGGTATCTTCGTGACACAACTAGTTATGGATTTTGCTACCAAGGAAGACCAGGATTGGATAGAGTGTTGGACATACATGGCTTTGTTGAAGCAGACTGGGCTGGAGATCTGGATCACAGAATATCTACAAGTGGGTATGTGTTTAACCTATTTGGAGGAGAAATCAGTTGGATGAGAAAAAGACAGGCTGTAGTGGCACTCTCAACTACAGAAGCTAAATACATGGCATCCACTCATGCAAGAAAGGAAGCAATATGGTTACAAAGATTGTGTTCAGGCATTGGGTTGGTACAACAAGTAGTAATATTAGATTGTGACAGTCAGAGTGCAATCTTCCTGGCAAAGAACCCAACTTATCATTCGAAGACAAAACATATTGATGTTCAGTATCAATTTGTGAGAGACATGGTTGAGGAAAAGAAGGTGCTGCTGGAAAAGGTTGACACTTTGAAGAATGTTGCAGATTCATTGACAAAATCTGTGAGCACAAAAAAGTTCTCCTGGTGTAGAGAAACAATGGGCATTGCTGCCCTGTATTGTTGACTATATAATCCCTTGGACCCCTGGATGCAAAGAAAACAACAAATGGGAGAATGTTGGGTATGTCTTATATTCTTTGCATGTGTGTGTGGGGGGGGGCGTCAAATATGACAACTTTTTTTTTGGCGGTTTTTTCTATTTTTAGCGGATTTTTCTATTTTTAGCGGTTTACTAAAAATAATATCGGTTTTAGGGATTAGGGTTTTGGTATCTACGGAATACCTAAATACATTGTATATATTTTATAGTGAATGGTGAAATTCAATATAATGAATACAAGAAAGGTTTTCCCAGTTGAGGGTTTTCGGTATAAAATCTTTGTGTACTCTATGTATGAGCCATTGATTAAATTCCATTTTGCTTAAGAATCTATATGCATTGCTTTACTTCACAGGATTAAAACTTACAAGATGCCATTATGGAAGTGGCCAGTTTCCGTATATGCGTCATCCGTATATGCGCATTTATAGAAGTCGTTGTCCATATATGTGTCATTCGTATATGTGCATACACGAAAGAATGCATGTACAAACGACTCATATATGGAAGGTGCATATACAGAAGAAATTTATGGTAATTCAAATGCATCTTTCGTATATGCATGCTTCCATATATGTGCATTTAAGGAAGTTTTCGTCCATAAATGCACATTTATATGCGCATTTATATGTGTCATCCGTATATGTGCATATATGGAAGCGTGCATATACGAAAGCTGCGATTATGGAAGTGGTTAGCTTTTGTATATGCATCATCTGTATATGCGTATTTACGGAAGTCGTCGTTCGTATATGCACATATACGAAAGCGTGCATATACGGACGACGCATATACAGAATAAATTTACAGTAATCCAAATGCATCTTCCATATATGTGTTCTTCCATAATTGCACATTTATACGCGCATTTATATGTGTAATCCATATATGCACTTATACAGAAGCGCACATATACGAAAGATGCCATTATGGAAGCAGTCAGCTTCCATATATGCGTTGTTCGTATATGTGCATTTATAGAAGTTGCTTTCGTATATGAACATTTGTATATAAGGAAGCGTGCATATGCATAAGACACATATATATGAAAGGTTTCATTATGGAAGTGGCCAGCTTTCATATATGCGTAGTCTGTATATGCACATTTACGGAAGTTGTCATCCATATATGTGCATACACAAAAGCGCGCATATACATAAGACGTCGTTATGGAAGTGACCAGCTTTCATATATGCATCGTTCGTATATGCGCATTTATGGAAGCTATCGTCCATATATGTGTTTTCCGTATATGCATATACGGAAGAAATTTACGGTAATCCAAATACATATTCTATAGATGCGTGCTTTTATATATTCACATTTAAGGAAGTTGTTATCTATAAATGCACATTTATACGCGCATTTATATGCGTCATCCATATATGCGCATATACGGAAGCACGCATATACAAAATACGCCATTATGGAAGTGGCCAACTTCCATATATGCGTAGTCCGTATATGCGCATTTACAGAGGTCGTCATATGTATATGCGTCATCCGTGTCGTCCGTATATGCGCATATACAGAAGAGCGCATATACAAAATTTGCATATAAAGAAGACACCATTATGGAAGTGGCCAACTTCCATATATGCGTTGTCCATATATGTGCATTTACGAAAGTTGTTGTCCGTATATGCGTCGTTTGTATATGCGCATATATGGAAGCGCGCGTATATGAAAGGTGCATATACGAACGATGCATATACGGAAGATGCATATACAAAAGAAATTTACGGTAATCCAAATGAATCTTCCGTATATGCATGCTTCCATATATGTGCATTTAAGGAAGTTTTCATTCGTAAATGCACATTTATAGGTGCATTTATATTTGTTGTCCGTATATGCGCATATACGGAAGCACACATATATGAACGACACATATACGAAAGGTGCATATACGAAATAAATTTATGGTAATCCAAATGCATCTTCCGTATATCTGTGCTTCCAGATATGTGCATTTAAGGAAGTTTTCATCCGTAAATGCACATTTATACATGCATTTATATGCGTCATCTGTATATGCGCATATACAGAAGCACACATATACAAAAGACATGATTATGGAAGTGGCTAGATTTTGTATATGAATCATCTGTATATGCACATTTACGGAAGTTGTCATTTGTATATGCACATATACAGAACCATGCATATACAAAAGTGCGCATATACGGAAGAAATTTATGGTAATCCAAATGCATCTTCCATATATGTGTGCTTCCATATATGCGCATTTAAGTTGTCGTTTGTAAATGCGCATTTATATGCGTCATCCATATATGCGCTTATACGAAAGCGCACATATACGGAAGATGCCATTATGGAAGTGGTCAACTTCCATATATGCGTTGTTCGTATATGTGCATTTACAGAAGTTGCTTCCGTATATGCACATTTGTATATATACGGAAGCGCGCACATATAGAAGGCACCATTATGGAAGTGGCCAGCTTCTGTATAGATGTAGTCCATATATTCCCATTTACAGAAGTCCTTGTCTGTATATGCATCGTCTGTATATGTGCATATATGAAAGCACGCATATACAAAAGACACCATTATGGAAGTGGCCAACTTTCGTATATGTATTGTTTGTATATGTGCATTTACGGAAGCCATCTTCGGTATATGCATCGTCCGTATATGCGCATATACAGAAGGTGCATATACGAAAGAAATTTACGGTAATTCAAATGCATCTTCCATATATGTGTGCTTCTATATATGCACATTTAAGGAAGTTGTCGTCTGTAAATGCACATTTATACACACATTTATATGCGTCATCTGTATATGCTTATATATGGAAGCACGCATATATAGAATATGCCATTATGGAAGTGGCCAGCTTCCATATATGCGTAGTCTGTATATGCGCATTTACGGAAGCCGTCATCCGTGTCTCTTGTATATGTGTCGTCCGTATATGTGCATATACATAAGCACGCATTTACAAAAGGTGCATATAAGGCAGACACCATTATGGAAGTGTCCAACTTCCATATATGCGTTGTTCGTATATGTGCATTTACAGAAGTTGTTGTATGTATATGTGTCATCTATATATGCGCATATACAGAAGCACTCATATACGAAAGGTGTATATACGAACGACACATATACAAAAGCCGCATATACAGAAAAAATTTACTGTAATCCAAATGCATCTTCCATATATGCATGCTTCCATATATGTGCATTTAAGGAAATTGTCATCCGTAAATGCACATTTATAGGTGCATTTATATGTGTCATTTGTATATGCACATATACAAAAGACGTCATTATCGAAGTGGCCATCTTCCGCATATGCGCATTTACAGAAGCTGTCGTTCGTATATGAGTCATCTGTATATGCACATATACGAAAGTGCGCATATACAGATGATGCATATATGCCAAGTCCAATTTAGATTCAATTAGTAGTATATTTTATACAAACAATATTGTAGTAAATGTAGATCCTATTAAAAACAATATTGTAGTATACAATATACTACTAACATACTCAAAAATGGACTTGGCATATATTCGTTGTCTGTATATGTGCACTTTCGTATATGCGCATATAAAAACGACGTATATACGGACGACAACTTCCATAAATGCGCATATACGAAAGCTGACCACTTCCATAATGCCATCTTCCGTATATGTGCATATATAGATGACGCATATAAATTCACGTATAAATGTGCATTTACGGACGACAACTTCCTTAAATACACATATATGGAAGCATGCATATACGGAAGATGCATTTGGATTACCGTAAATTTCTTCTGTATATGCATCGTTCATATATGCACCTTCTGTATATGCGCGCTTCCGTATATGCACACATACAGACGACATGAGAAGAGTCATCACCTTAGGGAGGTTAGATCCCTAACACAAATAAAATATTAATCTTGATATTGCTTCAAATTAAAAACAAAAAACAAAAACTATCAATCACTAAGAAGAGTCATCACCTTCTATCATTTTATGATCACTAAATTCCAAAGGTGATGAAATTTATTATCATTACCAAATGTGTCATCCTTGTGGAGGGGCCATGCTAATATTCCCTCTATATTTCCAATTTTATCGAATGTCTCCAGAGATAACACTAAATGTATTTCATTAACATTAAATCCCAAAAATAGTGGAATGTATTATCATTAATAAATGTGAATATCACATGCCTTCTATCTCAAAAAAAAATTTCAATTGAGATGATAATGTTAAGGCTTTTAAGTTTTAATATTAATATTGTATAAATGTATTATAGTGTCTTCAATTACCTTGTAAGCCATAACTTGTTTTAATGAACAAGAATACGTGGCAATATTTGATATGATGTGATTTTTATTATTTTGGAAACAAATATTATAGGACATAAATATGATAAAGTGTAAGTAAAACAAAAGTGGCAATATACTAAATTTCAAAATTTTTATTTTTATTTGATTTTGTTTTTATTATTTTGTAAACAAATGTTTAATATTATTTTTTTAAATTTAGTTCTATTATTTTTTAAATAAATGTTATCTCAACTATGATTATTTTATCAATGAAATCCTTCATTTATAAAAATTAATATTTATTAATTCTAAAAATTTAAAAATATATATTATAATTTTATAAAAAATAAAATTAATAAAATTTTATTTTATAAAATATTAACAAATAATCATAAATTATATAATTGATATTCAAAAGTGAG
This sequence comes from Picea engelmannii, assembly GCA_009831015.1. Lineage (NCBI taxonomy): Eukaryota > Viridiplantae > Streptophyta > Pinopsida > Pinales > Pinaceae > Picea > Picea engelmannii. Next base: position 552,408 of record ML782568.1, on the reverse strand, counting down.
GTCACTTTTTCTGTAAAGTGATTGCTATATTCTCTACATGGCACATGGTAGGGACTAATAACAACCAAAATTAATAATTTTTAATTTTGAAAGTTAAAAATATATATTATTATTTAAAAAAAATAAAATAATAATTATTTTATTATAATTGTTATTAAAATATTGTTTAATTTTATCTATAAAATGATTTTTATATTTTGACTAATAACAGTGAAAATTATGCACTATATAGGCAAACAGAATGCAAATGCAATGGAAAAATGCGTTTAAAAGGTTCGGAACTTGTAGAATGCATATCGTCCGCCATAACAACTATCATATCAATACAAATATATATAAATGCTCAAGGGACGAATCTATCGATTTATCATTAGGCAACAACATTTACCAAATTACCATTAAATGCAGAAAATTGAAGACATGGATGAGATTATGAACTTCAAAATTTATTTGAAGGCATTAAGAAAGAATTAGGACATGGATCACGGGGAATCCTTTTGAGTGACAGAGATAAGAATCTAGTTATGGCGTCATTGCATGTTGACAAGAGAGTGATATGGATTGCCTTCTCCTTTGCTCATCAGATAAGAGTCGCATCCCTGCTCAATCACAACAATTGAATCTGCATTTTGAATGGTAGTCAGTCCATGAGCTATCACGATACTAGTTCTCCCCACCATAATTATGTCTAACTCCTCTTGAAAGATATTATTTGATTTTTTGTCCAACGTGCTCGTTGCCTCGTCAAGCAATAATATGCTCAGATTCTTAATGATTTCCCTGGATATCACAATCCTCTACTTTTTCCCTCTTGATAATTGCACTTCTTTGTCTCCGCAGTTATCGGGAGGGAAATCCATGCAGTTAACTTGAGCATCTTCTCTGAATCTATGAAAAATGTATCAGTAACCTTCTCGAGGGTTTTGATAAATGGAAACATCCCACCCAATGCGATGTCAATGAAGCCTATCTTATCTTCTCCAAAGTATGCCTTTCCTGAGAAGCAACTACTAGTTCGCAAAGCTTCCTCCAATAGCAGAAAGTTTTCCATCGATTCTTCCACCGCTTTCTATTGTATTTCATCCTGGCCCATAAAAAATTTTTGAAGACAGGGAACGAGCTGAGGCTGCCCATAATAAATAGCATGAGAATGAGCATATTAGTTATAGAATACAAAAATGGAAAATGTAATTGAAACTATGGAAAAGACAAACAACGGGAAGCAAAAGGATCGACGAGATTTGGATGCAAGTGATTATGAGTAGATTAAATTAGCTTATCCTCTACAAAGGCAGCGTAGAAGAGGGCAATGGCTCCATCATATAGATGTTTGGGCAATGGCCCAAGTTTGGTCTCGCGGTTACGCTCAGGAGGTTTATGTTCCTCTTTATGAATTGATTGTGTTCAGCGCCATGGTTCCTCTTCATCGGCAGGAGACAAACGATTAGAAACCCCAAAAGAGAAACAAATATAAGCGCATCTCCCACAATGATCGAGATTAAAACCAAACAACTACTATTTTTTTTTGTATGTAAAAAGTTTCTGATAAGGAGGCGGGACATCAAAATTCAAATTGACGTAGGAAGCGTCAATTTGCATTAAAACTAGTTGCATGTGGAGTACGTCCTTCCACCCACCTTTAATAAATTACAGGTGCTCCAAATCGTGCACGTGAATGCAAGTTTGACAGCGCGTGCAGGTAAATATGTGTAGAAGACTACTCTTACAGTTTCTCCGGCATAGTATTTGACGTCGTGTTTCATGTCATACATGGATATCCATGACTCATTCATGAGTTGATATGGGGTACTATCCACCTGCACTAACCAATCATTGGCTTAGTGCATGGTGGATAATGCTTGCCATAACTGAATATGATGCTTTTAAGTTGCTTATGCTTGTTAAAATCTAGAGCATTGACATTTGTTAGGAAAATTTTAAGTATTAAGACAATGAAAAATAAAAAATAAAGAAAAAATAAGATGGTAAAATATCTTACTTATTTTGATAAGTTATTTTATATTTCTTCAAATCTAGAGCAATGATACTTGTTAAGAAAATTTTAAGTATTAAAACAATAAAAAATAAAGAAAAAATAAGATGGTAAAATATCTTGTGGATGCTTTTATATTGACTTGTGAATAAGAATCATTCCAACTATCAAAATGATATTAGTTCAATCATTTTCAATTTATGATATTTTATTTTTGTTATGTATATGTTTATCTTTATGATTTTTGTATTGACTTTTAAAATTTTGAGAGTTATAAGGTATCTAACATTTATGATTTTTGACCCTCAAGTTTGAGTATGTGATTTCATTTTAATTTTAGGGAAATATCAATGACTAATTTAGATTTTTGATCCTTAAGTATGAATGTGTATGTGATTTCGTTCTGTAATTTTAGGGAAAGATTTATTAATATAAATTAACAATTTTCATATGGCTTGATAGTGGGATGACCAATTTAGAATGTATAGAGATTTCTTTAAAGTATATAGAGATACCTTCCCTAGTAACATTATATTATCAATGGTGAATTTTTCCAAGAACTGCACTTTGTAATCAATGTGTAAAGAGATAAGAAAGTCAATATTATCATTCTATGTGTATCAACATAATGAGATATTGGTCAACAAAGTGAAACCCCTTGGCTGGGTGTGTACCGCATTGACAAGTTGTCGCAGGTCTAGTAAAAGAGTCAACTAAGAGGACTGTCTATTGGATCTATACAGTTTAAGAGGATACAATCTAATAGGAGTAAGAGAATGTGGAAATGTTATCAAAATTCCATGACTAATAAAGCATCAAGAATAAGTTAGTAGTAAATATAGATTCATTAAGTAATGCTTAATGTTTTTTAAAGTTTTCACGTTCTTAGGAAAGTCACTTTGAATATATGGTTAAATCATTACTAGAACAACATGCCATACTATATCGATGCTCCAAATTTTATTACATTCTCAAAACACATTAACTACTTATACAAAACAACAAATTTTATCGCATTCTCAAAACACGTTAACTTTTTATACAAAGCAAGTATTTCACACTTAATAAACATTTCCATAATTAATATACAATTCAGTTCTTCAATACCTTAATATGATTTTGGTAATAATCCCTTCACATCGTTTTAGGTCATGTTAGTTGATTTGATATTACTAATTAACATAATTATTTATATATAATTTATAATAGTTAAAAATATAATTTATAAAAAAATATATGTTATAATAGTTAAAAATACTATTTATAAAATGATATATATTATGAAAACAATTCTCTCCAAAATGAATCCCAAATTATTGGTTTGACATATAAATTTCACTAATTTAAATGATTTGAATCTAAACATATTACAAAGAAATATATGTTAAAATAGTTAAAAGTATTATTTATAAAAATATATATTTTATCAAAATAATTATTTTTCAAAAAAATAATTATTTATAAAAAAATATATTTTATCAAAATACTTATTTTTCAAATGAATCACAAATTATTCACAAATTACTGATATAACATGTCAACTCCACCAATCGAAATGATACGGGTCTGCTTTAATAGACTCTCTATTGCTCTCAAAGAACACGCATTGAAAGTGAAACTTCAAAACATCAAATTCATTACTACATTGTATATCTTATAAGCAAAGAAAAAAAGGAAGCATCTTTATATTTTCAAATAAAGAATATCATGTAATTTTAAAACTTTTTCTTTTTAAAGTTTGTGCAGTTTTAAATAAAAATATTGAATTTTAAATTCAGATGTAATTTAAAATTTTTTCTTATATGATTTTAAAAAAAAATCTTCATTATATTTTCAAAAGAATCTTCATTATATTTTCAAATAAAAAATATCATGTAATTTTAAAACTTTTTCTTATATGGTTTTAAAGTTTGTGTAGTCTCAAATAAAAATCTTGAATTTTAAATTTAGATAATATTATTGGTTGAACATTATATTTTGCTTGTACTTGAGTTGATCAAACTCTAATGAAAAATGGATTATGTTAATCATTAGTTTTACATTAAAAATCTTTCAAACATTTCAATGCTATCCTAGATTCCAATGTTATTCTTACTTTGCGTTTTATTTTCTTTCCAGAAACTCTCGGTGTTCCTCTCTATTCCACTTTTCTATTTCCTATTTAGTTATATCAACCATAATTTTTTTGATTGTGATAGTGTAATTAAATTAACACGGCTGTACTGCAAAAGGGTTCAGGGTTCAGGTCCTTTTGACAGCAAATTCCAACTGTCCATTGTTGCACTGTGATATGAATATTACAGACCTAATATTTCAGTGTAAAATAATTTCCCATTTGTTTAAATTATACACTGACTGCTATTTCATTGTAAAATAATTTCTCATTTGTTACTTTAAATTATACACTTTTTTGATATTGATACCTAACACCAACTGAGTTAACTTGTTACGATTTGGATATGTGTATGAAGACTATTTTCTTAAATCGAATCTATTCAAAAAAAAATTATTGCATATTAAACAATGTATAAAAGTTGGCAGTTGCTATGACTATTTTAGCAATGGCAATACCATTGGTTTTTATGTGAAAAATTCGAACTGCCTTTGTACAGTGTAGGAATGAGTATCAGAGAAAACTAGATTGTGGGTCCGGTACAATATCAAGCACTTGATTTGGAGCAGATATTAAAGTTGGGGTTTTGAACAAAGAATTTGGAAACCCAAACATTTGATGGTAGACAAGTGATTTTGCATAGCTTTTTGTTCTTGTTGGCTGAACCGAGGCATTGCCGAAGAGGAATGACTCCGTGTCCATACAAGAAATAGTGGATAACATTTGCTATGACAAGAACGCTGACAACGGTCATTCAGATAACAGAGAAAACGATGGCCATTATTTTGGATATAGAAATTTTCTCTTCATCCGTGTATCTGATTGAAGCAATTGCCATGGCAGTCATTGGTGTTAAATATAATGTAACCTCAATAGGCTGACTGTACACTGCCAGTTGTCCTGGCTAGCTGTACTTTCTATTCTTGTTTTGCTTGAGCCTATTTAGCTCAGCTATTTCCCTTTGCATAGTACTTACTACTTCAGATCTTCTTCATGTACTCGTTTTGTACTCTTCTTCTTATATTCTAATATATTGTTTTCTGTCCTATTCTTTCTCTCTGCATTTCTTGCTTCACAATTTATCATGGTATCAGAGCTTCAGCAGTAAGCCTCTTCACACAGGATGGAGAGCAACACGATCCTCAAATAGCGCAGAGCTTACACGGATCTTGAGAGCATGCAACACAATCTTTTTCACAAGGATTGGAGAGTTGTCTGTTCATACTCTCAAAAGATCCTTGGAGGAAGCTCATGCGAGGAAGCAGAGCGCTATACGCTCAAAATCTTGAGGAAGCGAAGACTGCAGATGGAGAAACAATAAATATTCTTGAAAAAATTTCAAATTCGTAAAAGATTAACGAAGAAGAGCTGCAGGACGCAGGAACATTTGAAGAACTCGAAGAATTCGCTCAAATTCGTTAAAGATTCCTGCAGAAGGCAAAATCGTTTAAAGATTTACGGAAATCACTCAAATATGTCAAAGCTTGCAGCAGAGAACAAAGAACTCGTGAAATTCTTTCAAATCTTTGAAAGATTCACGAATTTTTCTTCCACAGAAGAAAATCCTTGCAAAGGCAGTAAAGAACGTGTCTCAGGTTCATCGCGGCCGTAAGATTCATCCTGCAAACAGAACAACCGTCGCGGCCGTAAGATTCATCCTGCAAACAGATCCGAGGCAGAAATCCAGTTCAGAAGGGACGAAGAGAGCGTGGAAAAGACAAAAGAATTTCAACCGTTAGATCTTGCGCAGAGGACCAACAGTCGTTAGATCTTGCGTAGAGGACCGACAGCCGTTGGATCAACGAGAAAGTGCACGAGGTTTAGTCCTCTGGAGTGCACAGGAGAAATTTGACTTGCGAACTCACGAAATCATCTGGACCGCCCATCAAGAGACACGTGGTGAGATCTCGACATTTCGCTAACTCGCAAGGTGTAAAGGTTAGAAGACTGCCGTGAGAATTCGCGAATCGTGAAATCGCAAGTTATTCTGGACCGTTGGATTGAGATAGATCGTGAGTCGTCGATCTGATCCAATCGCAAAATAGGGGATCGGGCATTGGACGAGCGACTGAGACTGCTCTCCAAAACCCCGATACGTGAAATCCCGACATCACAAATCGCGAAATCCCAAGAGGATTGTGAGTCGTCCATCTCAGAGGACAAGTGGTAGCAGATCCAAGTGCCATCATTTCGGCATTTTAGAGTTCGGGATATCGGAGGTCTTGTTGACGAAAGGTCGCGACACTCCACAACGAAAGTCCCGAAATCCCGAAAAGATCACAGCCGTCCATTTGTTCAGACACGTGGCGGAGATCGAGGAAACCGTCGGTATCTCGGCTACTGGGGTTTCAAGTTGACAGAGGATTTGGAGTCGCAACTCGCAAAATCGTGAAACAACGAGGACCGTCCATCTTTCAGGGACGTGTGGCATTAATCCAGGATCTTGGGAAATTTTTCGAAAAAGCGATTTCGACAAAATTGACAATTCGGACTTCGCGTTTTGGAAGCACAGCGTGACGAGGAATCACGAATCGCGAAATACCGATTTGCAAAATCTCAATAGGATCTGGACCGTCAGATCATCAACAAATCTGGACCATTGATTGTCCAACAAGCACATTTCGGCATTTCGACATTTGAAGTCCCGACAGCACGAAAGAAGGACATCGATACTCGGCATTTCGGGAATCGGCTTTTCGGAAGTCAAGAGACCAAAAGGTCACGCGTTTGAGTCGCAAAACCAAAACTTGCAAAGTTGAAACTCGCAAAATTTTGAATCGCAGAGTTCCGAAGTCACTGCAAATTACACGCAGGAGACAGGTAAGTAAGATTTTTTTTTTTTTTTTTCGCTGAATTCTTTAAAAGATGGCGATGTCTAGCAATTTAGGACCAACTCAGGGTCCGATTCTTCTTGGAAAGAACTATGAGTTCTGGTCTCTTCGGATGAGATCCTTCTTGCAAGCACAAGAGTGTTGGGATCCAGTGGATCATGGATATGTGGAACCAGATCCAACAGACCTATCTGCCATGACTAATCAACAGAAAATTGCTCAGCCAACGCAAAGAAACAGAGAAAATAAAACTAAATTTTGGATTCAAAATTCTGTGGATGACTCGATTTTCTCAAAAATCACAGGCGTTGGTACTTCAAAACAGGCCTGGGACATCCTTAAAAATTCCTACCAAGGAAATGACAGGGTCAAAACAGTTAAACTGCAGACCTTGAGGATGCAATTTGAGACTTTAAGGATGACAGAGTCCAAAAATGTGGATCAGTTCATGACTAGAGTCATGGGCATTGCAAGATACCAGATATATAAATATGCAGAACAGAAACGAAATGCTAGAAATGACAGAATAACAGTAAAATATCCAGCATAATCTTCACAATACACAAAAATGATATACGAAATAGCAACAAAAATAGCACTTTGAATCAGATAGCAATGTTCACAGGCCTC
>ML782568.1:519078-537645 GCA_009831015.1 Picea engelmannii | reverse complement strand
AATATGATTCAACCATATGCACAAAGTGCATCAACCCTGAATGAAACAATGGTTTGGCATACAAGATTTGGACATCTACCATTTCAGAGTCTAAGTCTTCTTCAGAAGCACTCCATGGTCAAAGGTCTTCCCATCTTTAAAGAGTAAATTCCCCCATGTGAGCCTTGCATACTTGGAAAACATAAGAGAACTAGTTTTTCACAGTCTTCCAATCAAGCCAAAAAACATCTTGAACTTGTTCACACTGACCTATGTGGACCAATGAAAACAGAGTCCATAGGTGGCAGCTTTTATTTTCTAACGTTTATTGATGATTTCAACAGAAAAATATGGATCTATTTTCTCAGACACAAGTCTGAAACTTTTGCAAAATTCAAAGAATTCAAGGCAAAAGCTGAAAAACAGAGTGGCAAATATATCAAAGCACTCAGGTCAGATGGAGGAGGAGAATACAACTCCAGAGAATTTTCAAAATTCTGCAAATCACAAGGTATTATCATGCAAACAACAACCATGTATACTCCACAACAGAATGGAGTGGCTGAAAGAAAAAATCATACAATAATGAATATGGCAAGAAAACTTCTCAAAGAGAAAAGTTTGTCAAATAGGTTTTGGGCTGAAGCAGTAACATGCTCAGTTTATCTCGTGAATAGATCTCCAACCACAAGTCTAAAGATGAAAGTCCCTCAAGAAGCATGGAGTGGGACAAAGCTCAATGTTGTGCACTAAGAACATTCGGATGCATAGCATACGCTCACATACCTTCCAAATTAAGGAAGAAACTTGATGACAAAAGTGAGAAATGTATTTTCACTGGATATAGTGAAACATCTAAAGCTTACATGATTTACAATCCAATCACCAAGAAACTAATTCTCAGCAGAGATGTAAAATTTCTGGAAAATCAATTCTGGAATGATTCAGAAAATCAACAAATGGACAGTCAAAATCCATTGCTACCAAGTTCTGAAAACACAGAAAATTCAGGATAGCAAGTACTTCAAACTATTCTTCCAAGATTGCAAGTACAAAGACAACCTGAAAATTCTTAGGATAACTCAACTTCTAGCAGAGAATCATTCTCTGAACCACACAATCAGAGAATTCAAAGTTTGAGAGAAATCCATCAGCAGTTGGATGACTTTGAACAACATAACTTTTTTTCTTTAATGTCATGTCAACCTACATCTTTTAAGGAAGCTTCTAAGGAGCCACATTGGGCTCAAGCCATGAACCAAGAAATTGACTCCATTGAGAAAAACCAGACATGGGATCTTGTTGATTTGCCAAGTCACAATAAGAGTATTGGTGTCAAGTGGGTTTACAAAACTAAACTCAATGAAAAAGGGCAGATTGAAAAACAAAAGGAAAGACTTGTTGCCAAAGGATTCTCACAACAACCTGGTACTGATTATGGTGAAACTTTTGCTCCAGTAGCAAGATTAGACACTGTAAGGACTCTATTGGCCATAGCATCCCAACACAAATGGCAAGTATACCAGATGGATGTCAAGTCAGCATTCCTGAATGGTTTCTTAGAAGAAGAGGTGTATGTCGATCATCCAGGTTGATTTGAAGTCCAAGAGCAGCCAGCCAAAGTATATCGATTGAAGAAAGCCTTGTATGGCTTAAAGCAAGCTCCAAGAGCTTGGTATAGCAGAATTGACACTTACCTGATCAAAAGTGGTTTCAATAGAAGTTAAAATGAGCCAACTCTTTACACCAAAATAGATCAGCACGGTAAAATTTTGATCGTATGTTTATATGTTGATGACATGATCTATACAGGAAATCTTGAGTTAACAAATTTTAAACATGCCATGCAATCTGAGTTTGAGATGACAGATCTTGGCATAACAAAATATTTTTTAGGGATTGAGGTTGATAAATCAACCAAAGACATCTTTGTCTTTCAGAAAAAGTATGCAACAGACATCATCAAAAGATTTCGCATGGAAGAATGCAATCCAGCAGAAACCCCTATACCTTTAGGCACAAATTCGAGCAAGAATGATGAAGTTCCTACAGTGGACTCTACCCTGTACAAAAGTTTGGTTGGCAGTTTGTTGTATCTTATAGAAACTAGGCCTGACATCATGTATGCAACCAACCTTGTTTCTAGATTCATGGAATCCCCCAAAGATTCTCATTGGAAAATGGTGAAACAAATTCTAAGATATGTTGCAGGAACTCTCAATTTTGGCTTATGGTACACTAAATCTGATAGTAATCAACTTTCTGGTTACACAGACAGTGATTTTGCAGGCAGCCTAGATGACAGGAAAAACACATCTGGACATGTTTTCCAATTAGGCACGAACCTGATCTCATGGGCATCAAAGAAGCAACCAATTGTTTCAATATCTTCTGCAGAGGCAGAGTATGTCGCTGCTACCTCAGCTTCCTGTCAAGCTGTGTGGCTGAGAAGAATATTGAAAGATATGTCACATACAGAAAAGGATCCAACTCCTATTTTCTGTGACAATACTTCAGCAATTGCTCTATCCAAAAATCACGTGTTTCACAAGAAAAGCAAACACATTGACACTCGTTTTCATTTCATATGCGAGCTAGTCAATAATGGTGATATTGTACTACAATTCTGTGGTTCTCGAGATCATCTTGCTGATATCTTTACAAAGCCACTGGGAAAATCGGTTTTTGATTTTCAAAGACAACACTTAAGCATAATCAGTGCTGATGTTTGTAACTGTTGAGTTTAAGAGGGAGTGTTAAATATAATGTAACCTCAACAGGTTGACTGTACACTGCCAGCTGTCCTGGCCAGCTGTACTTTCTATTCTTGTTTTGCTTGAGCCTATTTAGCTCATCTATTTCCCTTTGCATAGTACTTACTACTTCAGATCTTCTTCATGTACTCGTTTTGTACTCTTCTTCTTATATTCTAATATATTGTTTTCTCTCTGCATTTCTTGCTTCACAATGTATACTGTTTTTCTCTTCATCCGTGTATCTAATTGAAGCAATTGCCACGACAGTCATTGGGAAGGCCGATGCTAGGGTTAGAATTTCAAATCCCAACAGACCGTCAAATTTGATGGTTTCTGTAAATCAGATGTTCGTTCCGTTTTGACAGATTTAACCAAAAATGTTAAAGGTTTGTCGAAATTTTTTAAAGTATTTGATGGGAAAATCAAAATCACCGACAGACAATTTTCCCGTTAAATTCCATCTCTGGCCTACCATGCTACGAAAAATCTATCAAATAGAAAATAGAATATTCAAAAGAGAAACAAAAATACAGCTTCGGTAAGGATTGACTGAAGAGCCTCCACGAAAGTTAAACATAAGACAAAATCTATGTAGAGTTTACCTGGATCCCATAAAGAATCTTATGCGAACGACCTGTTTGAACAAACAACAACAACAACTTCAATGGGCACTCCGTCGGCATGAAATTCAAGATGCCAGCTACAATAAGTGGTTAAGAAGTCACCATAGATGAAAAAAAAAAGAGATAGGAAATATGGTATTTTTGAGGTAGGGCCGAAAGTACGCTTCCCACGCAATAGTGGCAGTGCTTGGAGCTGCTAGAAACTGGAAGAATGTGGGATGATGATCTTTAGGCACTACTAAAACTGAGTGACCTCCATTCAATTTCAAATAAATCCCACCCACATCTATACTAAGTTCAAATTCAAATTTATATCACTTGACATTTCGATCGATTGTCCATCCACATTCAAATTTATATCGCCTAACCTTTCGATCGTCCGTCCACATAGGAAGTGGTGATAACGACGACAACAATGCCAGGTTGACTGGATGACAGCCTCACGTGATGGGACAATGAACCATCGTAGATGAAAAGCCGGTATTAGCACTTGGAAATTACGCCAAAATAACATGGCATTCATGCCATCATGTGAGATATACCAAGTACCTTGGAATTGGTACATATGCACCCATTATCCACCGTGCACTAAGCAAATGATTCATTTGCTTAGTGCATGGCATGAAGGGTAGAACCCTTGGTATGAAGTCACCCTGACATAGCAACTGGAAACAAATCTAGATTCTTAGTGCACAGTGGATAATGCTTGTCGTAGGCCAGAACCCTGGGTATGAGATCATCCTGACATAGCAACTGGAAACAACGATATGAGATCATCCTGACATAGCAACTAGAAACAAACCTAGAAGGCAAATGAAGAACAACTGTCTGGCCAAGACCGTGGAGAACCCTCCGTATGAGATCACCTCCCCATGGATTGGGGACTACATACAGTGCATGAAGGACCATGTGGTCATCGACAAATTTTTGTATGGCATTCGAAGAGATCAAAGAACAGTCAGTGAAATGCTCCCAGGCCTTCATAAAAATGAAGTAGTTAACAATATGACAAGTGAAGCCGATTCTGTGAAGAGGAAATGGATCGAATCAACCTCGATCGGCTTCAGGAAACCGTTCAAGAGGGTGGAGAAGGTAGTGTGGAGCTTGGAGAAGCAGATGGGAATGTGCTCGGTGCAGATACTGCTGGAGATGAAGAAGAGCAGCAGGTCAATCCCCAAGAAGAAAATAGAGATGCAGAGGATAATGTACCCGCTGCAGAGAATATAGAAGGAGAAGAAAAAGAAACCCTAGACTTGAGACGATCTACTTTGGATCATTTTTGTGCTCCGTACAGAGTTATTTGTATGGATTTTGCAGAACCTTCGGGGAGCATAACTGAGAGCGAGCAGAGCAAGAATAGAGATGAAGAGGATATAGGAGAGGAGGTCGGGCTCCATGAAGTTGAAGATGAAGAAGAAGAGAACGAAACCCCGGTCTTGAGTCCGTCGTCGACCATAAGATATCACAGGCAGAACCGAAGCACGTCGGCCATAACTGAGAGTGAGAGGATTGAAAAGAGTACGAAGCATTGTGGAGAACCAAGCCAGAAAGACATGAGAACGAACTTGTAAGTATCTATAAACTGTTTGTTTTTGTTCACACAAGACGTGCATGAGATATTTATCGCGTTTTTCCTTGACAAATACCATTACGTCTGACTTTAAAGGAAATATAATGAAGTTGTTCCAAAATACATTGCATCTTGTACAAACTTGTTTCTAACTCATGGTTGTTTTTCTAAAAAAAAATAAAAAAACTATTACATATTTTCCACCCTTATACAGTTAATTTCTCCATAAGAATTATACCTTACTTATAAATCTGATTAATATAGCAAAAATTACATTAAGTAGACTTTTTCAATAATCAAAAGTTTTCTAGGACAAACATTCTTCATTGAGAAAGTAATCTTTAACTGGTAGTGACTAGACTGAGTGTTCCTCTGATATTTTTGAAAAAAAATCCCTTCCTCCTTCAAGTGTAATGCATAGAGTGTGATACCGAGACTACCCAGGCCTGGGAAATGGTGATCAAGGTTGGTACTCGAGTGGTCGTGCGAGCGAAACATTAACTGTAATGGTTCCTTTGACATCTGATCAACACCATTGTTAAAAGATCTATAACTAGCACAGTCACATAATTGTGGCTGATCAATGCCCAAAGGCTGATAAGATGAAAAAAATCCTTAAAAGAATATATTAAATTTTATTATTGATTAAAAAATAAACAGTTGAGCTTTATTTATTTGGTGTTAATATTTTAATTTTTGTTAATCACTTACGTGGAAATCAGCTAGCTATCAAAGTAATTTTTAAATATGATTAGGTAAATGTAAAAAAGTAAACACATAGACGAATGTCTTTATAATAGCTAGGAAGTTAATGATTGAAATCACAACCATTTATTTTGTGTGACTACTAAGAATATTCCAGCCATATTTAATCATGTCCATAGAAAACTTATTAAGCACTAAACCCCTATTAAATCTGCCCATTGTCAATAGGTGTACGCCTTTCGGCGTAAATATGATATGCTTTAATCTTCCGCTTAGCCTTCATATTTTAACTTTATTAATATAAAATGATTTTATTGTGAATATTATATTAAACGTGACGTTACATTGAACATTTTTTCTTAAGAATCAGACTTTGTTTGACGCATTTGTTCTTATTCATATAATACCATATGATGTACAAATCGATATGCCTACCTTAAGGCCATAAATTAGGGCTTTAAATTAGACCATGTTGGAATAAAATATACTGATGTCTCTAAGTATGTTAGTGTTTTTAACTTTATATATCATCTTTAATTCATATCATTTTTTTTGTGAGTTTTTTTTGCTTTATATTTTAGTTTAAATTTTTAATTAATTATTTTAACAATATTTAGCAATATATGCATATATTTTAATTTCATAATCATTAAAAATAGCTTCTCAATGAAGTTTTAGCAATATATGCACTACATAAAACAAACAAGTGAGTAAGAACTACTTGGTTCCTATGATATCCAATGCTTGAAAGCATGCATAGAAAGGATACTTCATCGGATGATTTGAGAAATCGGTTGTTAATAATAACTTAAGAGATGGTGAATCATTCCTCTAAAAAAGAATCACGGTAAAGAACAATCAATGTATTATTCAACAACGATGTTGTATTGAGAGATCAATGGTAGGAGGAGCAAGGTAGAGGGATAGGGTTCAAAGTTAGTTCTCAAAGTGTGTCAAGATTGATAGGACTACAATGGCGGCACAAGATTTGAATGTGGTGACAGAAGCAAGAAAACAAAAAGGGCGTACATATACGTTTAAGAGGTGGTGGCAGGGGGTCCAACAAGCTGCCAGGGGATGTCATGATGATAGGAATATATAACAGTCTTACTAGATATAAGCATCCTGACATAGTAATAAGAACTAGAAGCAAACCAAAAAGGTGACTGAAGAACAACTAACTGGCCAAGACCGTGGAGAACCCTCGGTATGAGGTCACCTCCCCATGGATTGGGGACTACATACAATGCATGAAGGATCACGTGGTCATCGACAAATTCATGGGAATTCGTCCCTCAGAGAAAGACCTTATGGTATGGGTAAAATCGAGATGGAAAGTCAAAGGAGAAATGGATCTTAATCTAGGATACAAAGGATTTTTCACATTATTTTTTTCATGTACTGAAGACAAAGAAAAATATTTGATGAGGGGCCTTACTTCTTTAACTCAACTGGAATTCATCTTAGATATTGGATGAAATGATTCTCACCGAAGAAAGAGGACTACATAGCAGCCCCAATATGGATTAGATTATACTCCTTACCTTAAGAGTTCTTGCATATGGAAAATTTGGAAGGAATAAACATACTCTTGGGTCGTAAACTCTCAAAGATCACCAAGACTGTAAGATACATGTCCTATGCAAGGATTTTCTTGTATATGAATGTGGCAGGAGCTTTACCAAAATTAATAGTCATCTCCTACCAGGACATAAAATGGATCCAAACCATAAACTACAAACACATGGCATTCATATGCAGAAAATGCTGCGAGAATGGGCACCTATTCATAGATTGTCCACAAAATGTAGCATTGACAACAAACAAGGGTAAGGAGGAGGCATATGTGGATGTATTTGTAAATATTCCCAGTAAAAGGAAGGTGAGACTTAAAGCCAATAAACCAACGGGGGAGGCCTCCAAGAAGGAATCAAACTATTTCCAAGCACTGGCGACAAAAGATAACAAAGTAGATAATAAAGAAGGGGAGAAAAAGGAGCATAGAAGATTAACGAGATAAAAAAGGAGCATAAAACAAGCAAGAAGAGTTACAAAAACATTGATGTACAAAACATGGTACCGTAATCTCTCCAGAAATGGAAGGAGAGATTAATATGTAAGATCTGGAGGACAATGAAGGAACACAGGAGGAAGTCGAGTGGGAGTATGCTTCCCAAAGTATGGACCCATAAGATATGGAGTTTGATATCAAATCCCTCATAGTAGTGCATGGTGAGCAAGAGATTAAAAATATGGAGGTTAGAGAATTACACAAACTACAATGATAGTTAATCAAAGGGAAAAGGAAAGGACACAACCAAGATAATCCGACCTTGTCATTCGAGAACCTGGGTATAAAAAATAACCTGCCAAAGACCCAGAAAAAAGTAGCGGGGGAGGAAAAGAAATGGGGACACAAGCCCCATAAGCTGATCTTGGAAAAACAAGAGCTTTGTACATCGAATCGGGTCAAGAAGTGTTAGAACATAAATGAATGTGCTCATTTTACCATTGAAAATATTGCTATTGTCACCCAACCATAGGCCAAATCCACCCTCCGAGCACCTTAACCTTGACAGAGAATCACTCCAGAAGCAAACCCTAGGCTAGATAGCCAAACAAAGGGTAGCGCACATTTCCCCAAGGATAGCACACCAACAAGAGATGATCAGATAGTCCAAACCCTAACCAAGAGATAGTCCAAGCCAAGCGTGATCTGCTAGCTGTAGTAGTTGCAATGGCAACTCTCCTCCAAACCTGCGCACAAAACTAGGCACTACAGTGTGCACAAGTGCTACTTTGCGATTATGAGACTGCCCGCCAGAATGAAGATTGGCCTCCTATATTTATAGTAAATCTAGCTAACTGCCTGGGCCGACTTCTCATTCTGGGTATCTGTCTGTTCAATATATATTATTTCTTCTAGACGAATTCTTCTCTTAGAGGCTAATAACCTAATACAAGTTATCCTCTTGAGCTGACATGTCTTCTAGGGTTATTAGCCAACTCATTAGGGTTTCTTCTTTCTTCCTGGAATGTTATATTATCGTCAGGTTTATAGGTGGAGGTAAATACCTCCCGCAACTACCATAATATCAACAAGAAGTGGGTCTCATAGATAAGTATTTTAATTATGAAAATATTCTCCTAGAATATGAGGGGTCTGAATGCACTTTCCAAACACGGAGCACTCAAGAAAAAAATATTTAGTTATGTTGTAGGAAACTAAGTTTCACAACAACATGCCGAGGAGAATAAAATGTAAAATATGGAAAAATTGTGAGATAGAATGTATAGAAGTCGATGGGGCCTTGAGGGGATCACTATCCTTTGGGAACCCAACATTGTGAAGGTATATATGGTCTCACATAACCCAAGAATTTTCATAGTCCATTGTAAAAAATTTGGATCCAACGACCAAGGCTATGTATCCAATGCATATGGTCCCTTGACTCTAGTTTCCAAAAGGGACTTCCTTAGGGCGATCTCGTACCTAGGTCTGCTCATGAAATATCAACAATGGATTATCATGGGGAGGGGGGAGGAATTTCAATTTAACAACATCCCTGGAGGACAAGAAAGGTGGAGTGTGTAATATGGACTCAGAAAACATGGCTTTCAAAGAGATAATATATCAATTCTGACTCATATATGTTCCATCGAAAGAGGGATGCTACACACAGAGCAATAAGAGAGGAGGATCGAACCATGTAGTAGTGTGCTTGGATACATTCTTGGTTTAAGAATATTTATTTCAAGAGAACAATATATCGCAGTGCATATCTGACTTTACTATGGGTCGAATCACTGGCCCATATCCCTTGGATAGGAGAATAACATGACACCTCAACCCAAACCTTTTAGATTTGAAAAATTATGGTTACATCACCCTGACTTCATCTAGAATGTAACATAATGGTGGAAGAAGAAACAAGATCTATATGGAACAAAGATGTATCAATTTCAATAAAGATTGAAACATACCGAAAATTTCCTTAAGAAATGGAATAAGGAGGTCTTTGGGAACATCTTTAAAGAAAAAAGAATACTGGAAGAAGATATGGAAAAGGTCCAAGAAACATTAATGTAGGATGGTAATTCTCTGGAACTCAAGGTAAAGGAGGAACAACTTTGCCTGGATATGAATGAAAGAGACAAGCAAGAGGATATCTTTTACCGCTAGAAATCCTGTATTCAATGCCTCTAGGAGGGAGACAAGAACACTAATGTTTTTCCATAATTCTCTATTATTGTAATGTACCCAGCCTCTTGGATGGGTCCTGTTACCCCATTGTAATGTATCCACTACTACAAACTCCCTAAATATAGCTCTGATACCAATTTGCAACATCCCCAACTTATTGTTGAGCAATGCCACTCTAAAAATCTAGTGCACATATTCTACACTATAATGATGATCTGCGTAGAAGCATGTGAGGTAATTCACACGATCCCAAGCTGAATCACGCCACACAAATTTTCTTCTTTAGACACTAGATATAACATCATAATTAACACATAATACAATTGTGCACACAATCATTCAAAACACACAAGTATATTGCGTCTGTAACCACTCTGAACACATGATTACTACTACGCGTGCAACCATTTTGGTGTCACACACATATTCAGTTCTCCTTTTGTGTGTGGATCTACTTCCCCGTGCACACAACGATTCTAGCCTCTGGCACATGCATATTATTTCCCGACGTGCACAACAATTCAAGCCTTACCTTGGAAACTCATGGTCATTATTACAAAGTTAAAACTAATAGGAAAACTCAATAACGTTCATAATCTTCATGTGCGACAATAAATACTGCATAAAAACATCATACTTACATGTACAAACAACATCATATAGAATAAAAACAATTAATTATATGCAATGTCATACAGGAAATAAGCCCATATCAGACATAGATGATTAAGCACACAATAAATTATACAAGAACATAAAGAAAAATTATCTTTTTATAAAGAGTCACCAATTGTGTGCAGAGCTCAGACGTTCCTCCCAACCATAGACTTTGTTGCTCATATACTTTCAGAAATAGGTCACCCCCAAGCTGGGGCTTAAACTCCACCAGGGAAAAATGATTCATAATGTTAGGCTAATGTCTGATAATCAACAAAATTTCTCAGTCAAAGGTGCTCAAATGCAACAACTAGATTACAATATCTCATTCCCCACATACCTATCCCAGCGCAGGAAATGTGCCCCTTCTTTGCTCAACGGTCCCTTGAATGTGCCACTTCCCTTCCAAGGATTCAACAATAGGTCGAACAAGAATTCTTAGAGCCCTGTAACTAATGCCAAGCACACCAAGGAACAATTCGTAGAAAATATCTCACCTGGAGAGAATGCTCACGAGCCTAACAACCCACCTCTTCGACAACAAATCTCTCACCTGGTGTTATAGCAAGATTTGCCTCACCCTATGCAATCTTTCCCAGGAGGCCTTTTTCCATTTCCCCATGTAGACTTATCATCCCTGTTTGTAAAATCCATAGCTAAAAATAAATAATTTTCCACATTTACGCATCTTGCACACTATACAACATGTGTATACGCAGGCTGCTCTACTAGAGCCCGCGTACAACGAGATTTGTGCCAGAAAATGAAAATTAATGTCGGGTTTCCATGTCACAACAGGAGATCTATGATCCTTGGCCTTCCATATACTGGAAACGTTCCGACTTGGCCCTTCAGTTCCATTTTGAAGGCTATACATGGGCCAATTTTGAGCTATTGAAAGGAAGAAAGAATTCAACTTTGAGAGCAAAGTTACTCTGGAGGAATTATTCACTTCATATTGAGTCTGCATCCCTTTGTCCTTTAAGTCTAAACACAATGTTCAACCCCCAAGCTCTTCCCTTATTGATTGAGAACCTCATTGTTTCTCTCTTATGAGATTGCCTTTGGTGGAGGATTGAAGTGGTGGAGGTCCAGCTGGAAGGAACTTAGTTTCTCAGTTCCGAACCATGGCGACACAAAATTTTGTAACATTTTCACTTCTGGTAATCATATATTAATAGAAATACTCTTTTCCCGTCCAATTGTTATCTTGCAAATATATTGAATTATTATTCCATGGGCGTATTTTTCTTGTTTATTAATGGATTATGCTATTGAATGTGATAACATTATATAATATCAGCATATGCCTACTTTGTTTGGTTGTTGAGGACTAGTTGTAGGTATATTACTTTGGGTCAAGTGCTCAATGGTGGACTTCATCGAACGTATGGACAAGGTAGGCCTTTTATCTTGTCTTTATAGTATATTTGTTTTCATAGCATACTTGAGAAGATAATTGATTTATGCAGTCATTTCCGTCTGTTGTGGTTTATCCTAGCCACAGAGAGATTTTCCTCATAATAGAATTGGTGACCATACCGAGGATCGAATCTTCTTTCTTAGGTTTTGTAGTACTTTTCTCCTTAGATTTCTCTTGTTTATATTGTGTTTCTTGTCACATCATTGCTTGACAGATTCTATTCACTCTAGGTTTGACTTCTCATCCTTTCTCCTTTGCCCGGCCTTGTTTTGAAGCATACACATGCCTTTTGCCTTGACAGTCGCGTACATACGTAGGCTATCTCACCAAGATGCGTATATACGCTCTGTTTTCCTGAACAGTCGCGTACATAATTTTTCCTTGCTTGTTTGCTTGGTCTGGTGATTGATGGATGGGATTTGATGTTTAATGAGCCTTCTTCGGTCTCTGTAGTGCATGTTAAGTGCTTGCGAGATGACAGGAAACCTATCTTTGGTTGAACTTCTGGAAAGAGTCTTTCTCATCATCTTTTCATTTTTTATTGTCCTTGTACATTGGGCTGGGTGTTTTGTTGCTCGATATCCTTCTTGAGTTATCTCTTTCTATACACGGGAGTTTATATATCAAGTTGTTTTTCAGTCTGTGCATTTTCAATTTATTATATTGAAAATACAAAAAATAGGCATTTTGCATTGCTTGGCATTTTTGTCTTATTGATTCCTTGTCATTAGCTTAGTACATATAGTGAAAGGTTGCAGTTTACTTCATAATTGTAGAGTTGAAATCTAAAGTTGCATTGGTTTTTAGAAGCAAATCATTCATTGAAAGTTAAATTTAGGACTTGGCATTATTTTCATATTTAATTTTATTGCAGAGTCATAACATCATGAGTTTCACTACCATACCTTTTTGAGTAATCACGACCAATAAAATTAACGCTATAATTTAAAATTGATTAGTCACGATTTTATTTTCTTGGGTACACAAACTAGCTTAGGATTTAGTGCCTTGGAATAGGATTTTGTGAGTAAACTTCTTCAAGGCAATTAAATCAACATATGTGCCTGAGAAAGGGAGTTGAGAAATCCATTGTATAATTGGTAATATCAGGAGGCTCCATTCACACTAGAGTTAATCACGAGGTCGTGCAAAGCTGGTTGAAGGGATATCCCCCCAATACCTTCCTAGCGTTAGAGATATTTCTGGGTATCTATTCGTATCTGGGGATCTTGCTAGTGCCTTTACCTCCATGAGAGGTAGTACTTTCAAGGTTTCGGGCTTTGCTACCCTGCCCATACGGTGGACCTGACTTACGATTTCTCGCCTGTGCATCGTTTATACAATGGTTTATTAGTTGCTTGACTTAGGTGTCTCATAGGTTACTTGCACGGATTATTTTATAGGTAACCTGGGTCAGATAAGGGTCGGACAACACACAACCTTTATGGAGGATTACCTCTCCGGGGGGATTTGACTGACTGGTTGTTAAGCCCACGAGGGCCCTTATAACTGGTTTTGTTACCTCTGATCTTTAGCAGGGAGCCTCAGGCCCCTCTTGGGAAAGACATACCTTCTTTAGGGAGGGAGTCCACTCAACCACTTTACCCCGTTTGTATGCATATTAGTTGTTTGAATTTTGGTGTGCTCTTTAATTACTAGTTAGTCTTAGGATATATTTTGTATCTTTAGAGTCCTAAGTCATCGTGGAGTCAGATCAGCTTCCCCGCTAGTCATGTCACTTGTTACAGTTACCACCAGATTTCAAGTCTTTTCCTTCTAAAAGACATAGAGTTATTAGGAGTTGTACACACACATCCACTGTTTAGACTTATGATTCTACAAGGATGAGTACTAAACCTAGTCTTCATAACAATGGGATCCCTTTGACTCCCACACCTACTATAGTTAATGGCACCCCTTCGAATCCTGCAACCTCAATGGTTGTAGTGCCAGAGGCACCTATCATTACTATGGCTCGACCTGTAGTGAATGTTGAGGCTACCGCCTCGAACCCTTTTGGGTCTCTTGGCCACTCACCAGGCTATAATGTTCAATCCATCCCTATGGTTTCTAGTCCTTTTTCATATGGTATGCCCAACTTTACTTCACAGTTTTAGAACTCCATCCCAGCTGCTGGCCCTAATTCTAGCATTGGGCTTGGGGGAAGTACACCTCTTTACACTCCTTTTTCATTTGGTGGTTCTCAAATCCCTCAAATGACTATTAATATGGGAGGCATCCCTTCTTTTAACCCCAGGTCTAATCCTCTTACCTCTGAGTGGAGCAACCAACCTGGCTGACAAGATTCTGCTCAAGTTCCGTCCTATACACCTACCTCCTCGATGCAGATTCCGACCAATACTTTTAGCATGACGAATCCACCTCTATCCTTCAGATTACCACCCAAAAGAGGTCATTTTCATGCTTTGGGAAACCCTCAGCCTACAACCAATCTGGTTGGGGGCAATTTCTATAACCATCAACAGAACATTCCTACTGGAATGATGCACAACCCACCTTATATGAATCAGCTCGAAGGAGGGCCTTATAATCCTGGATAGGGCCATGGTGCTTAACAGAACTTTGGATGGGCTGCAAATCCTCAAGCACAATCTTTCCTAGGAGCTTGGAGCCAGATGCTGCAACCCCCTCTTCCTTTTCTGGCCATGCTTAATCTGCCAGACTTGTATAAGTTAATGAATGACACCATGATTCATGATCCTACATGGCCCCCCATCCCCACCAAAATTCCTTTAGACATCCCGAAGTTCGAGGGTAAGAATGGAGAGGATCATGGTGATCACGTCACTACCTTTCACCTTTGGTGCTCATTGAATTCCCTTAGTGACGATTCTATCCGTTTAATATTATTTCAACACATCCTCATCATAGTTGCTGTGAAATGGTATATTGAGCTACCTAGGGGGGCATATGGGACTTTTAGTCATTTGGTGTTGGTCTTCCTTAACCACTTCCAGTTGCCCATTCATTACGATGCTGGCCTAGAACTTCTGTCGACTTTACGCCAGGACACCACCACTCATATCTCAGACCACATCCAGGATTGGCATAGACGGAAGAGGTTGATTAAGACCCCTATACCCCCGACCTTTCTTTTATAATGGTTCCTTAAGTATTTTCACGCTCCTATCTCAAAGGATGTTGCTACTTCAAGGGTTACCACTGAGGACGAAGCCATCTTTAGAGCCCAACAGTTAGATTTGATATATCCTAAGTCTGGGATGTTATGCCACCTTCTTCCAGATGCACTGTGGTTGAATTACGACCCTAGACAAAATCCCAGACCTCATGCTAATGGCATTGTAGGTACCACCAATGTAAAGTCTGCAGACTCAGTGACAAGCCATATGAAAGAGTTGTCTCTTAACCAGTCTACAGGAGGGCCAACTTCATCTGTGTCTTCTAACCCCACTCAGTCGACAGATGTACATTCTGTGCAATCGTCGGCTAACCCAAATGGTAACCAACAACCAGGCAGGAATAAGAAGAAAGGACGCAATAATTGTAAGGGTGGGAAAAATGGCAATAAACACAAGGAAAATGGTAATAATGAGAAGACAAATAATAACGTTGGAGAGGGAAAACGAGAAAGACGTAAGGTGAATTTTTCCTGTAAGATTTTCATAGATGATCACCTTACCCATTTATGACCCAAACTTGTAGAAGATGCGAGGCTATTATCTCAATCGCCCGTCTTGCTGACGAATCCTTTCCTACATAATCAACACCTGACCTCGAGTTCCTCAAACACCGAAAATGCGGCTAGTGGGAGTCAAAACCAAAAGTTGCAAGACAACGACCATTTATGTATCAATATGGTCGATGTGAAAGTTAATGTAGCCACTTGATCTCGAGATTACAGATCTTCACAAGCTATTCCTGGTCTATAATATCCTCCTCCTCCTCCAAAGATGACTTTACAGATTAAGAAATCAGAGACACTACCTCATATTCTGAAAGGATTACTCAAGCACTCTAACCATAATCCAAATGCTAGAGATGTCCAAAACTACTCTATTGTTGAGGACTGTAACACACCCACTACGGAATTAAAATTTTTTTGGCCTTTTTCATCTTTTCTCCGATGAACAAAATTCCTGAATCCCTACGGGACCTGATATAGACCCTGCCATCCCTTATCCATACTCATATGGTCGGTGACTATGACCACAGGTCTTACCGGAGAGGTGCTCTCGGCTTTCGTGATTCAGAAAGATGGCGATGTGTGTATTCCCTTGTTCATTTCGGGGTTTCATCCATTGGAATTTCGTGTCTAGCGAACATAAGGAAAACTGACCTTTGGAGATCTTGAGTACAGAAACACCGAACACTAAGACCATGTGTGCTAGTCCATTTCAGGACTTCTCCTATCAGGGTTTTGTGATATGCGAGCACAGGAGGATTTCACATTCGGGTCTCCCGGAAGCCGAAACTCCGAAACATCATAACCTGTCCACGCTTTATCATTTCAAGATGTTGCAAGTCAAGATTTCAGGAGTCGTGAGGACAAGAGACTTGCCTCCAAATATCTCGGGTGTCGAAACACCGGAGCATTAAATTCTAGTCATGCTATACTCCTTTCGAGGTTTCATACTTCGGGATTTCGTGATATGCGATGACAAGAGGATCTTACCCTTATGTATCCTGGATGCCGAAACATCGAAACACCGTATCTCATTCGCGCTACTATCATTTTGGGATTTTTTCCATCGGGATTTCACGATATGCGAGAATCATGAGGTCTCTCACTTGGGTTTCCCGGGAGCCGAAACTCTGAAACACCGAACCCTAAAATACAATATACTATTGCAGGATTTCGCAAGTCGGGATTTCGGGGCTTGCAAGTATGAGAAGAATGACCCTTGGGTTTCCCGGTTCCCGAAACACCGAAACACCAAGGCTTACTTACACTAGACATTTTCGAGATTTCATACTTCAGGATTTCGTGATGTGCAATGACAAGAGGTCTCGCATATGAGTTTTCCGAGGGCCGAAGTTCTGAAACGCCGATATATATATATATATATATATATATATATATATATATATATATATCCATGAGGCTTAGTTCTTTTTCGGGATTTCCCCAATCTGGGTTTCGGGAGTCGTGAGGACAAGGGTTCTTACCCTATGATCTCTCGGGTGCCAAAAAGTTAGAATGCTTATCGACCGCCACATGTACTCTACATCTGGACGGTCCAAGTACTTATCATGGGTCGTGGGATCGATGGTCTCGATTTCTTAGTTACCTGCAAAGGTTAAAAGGGGGTCGAGACATTAACGCCGATGTTCCTTCATAAAATTTAACAGTCGTAACAGACCTTAGATCTTCTAAAGGGACCTAGTTCATGCATTTATCAAAAGGAAGGGTAAGCTAGGTACCGAACCACCGAAAGGTCTTAACTCAACCACACACTGTCATTTCAGGATTTCGCGGGTCGGGGTTTTGGGATTCCCAAGTACAAGAAAACTCGCACCTAGATACTCTGGGTGCCGAAACTCCGAAAACTCTTAATTTACCCCCACACTAATAATTTGGGATTTCGCAAGTCGGGGTTTTGGGACTTGCGAGTGGAAGGGGACTCGCCCTTGGGTATTCCGGGTACTGAAATGTTGAAATGTTGAGGTCTACGAGGACCATTCTCCCTCGTGCAAGATTTTAAGACTTAAACTATAACATCCTCTTTCGGGTCCTCAGGTAATTTACACCAAGTTTTGAAGACCATACTGGAAGGTCTTCTTGAAGGTAAGGAAGTGGTCACGAAAGGGTGCCTTCATGAGGAAATCTATCCAAGGCATTAGGTAGGACAAACACAGGAACAAATCTCTCGAGAGCAGACTTGAAAATTTGTATTAGTCCATCAGATATATATATATATATATATATATAAACATAAGCCATACGTGGTCTTTCCAATAATAACATGCAACCATCATTTCCGATCAAAACACCATGCAGACAGTCTTATACTAAAACCATTCATAATTGCACAAACTATGAACATACATGTCAGCATATAAATTTCAAGATACAAGATTTAACACTTATCAGAAAAACACTAGGTGATGCAACTGCTGACAAGGGTGTTTGTTTCCACCCAACTGTAGGCTCAGCGACTCCCAACGGATTTACCACTAGCCACCCTTGAGCTAGACCACGATGTTGGAGACTCTCTGTCTCTGTTCTTCAGCGATAGAGAACGAAGGTTACTCTCCTTCTTCTCTGCTATCACTCACTCTATATTTTGTTCCAGAGTTCTTCCGATCTCTTTCCTTCTGCCATCTCCCCCTCGCATCTCCTTTCCACACCTTTTACCTGCCTTTTCTTTTCGGTGAGGTTGCATGTGGCATGAATTTCCTCGCGGTGGTCAGGTCTGAGGCCTCCACGGATGGACGGTCCACCCCCATCCCCCATTAACCCATGAGGGGCCTCCTCACCTACCAACCTGGCGAGTAATTCATTTCAGGGCCAGCGAGCTGCTCTTGGTTCTCCAGGCCAGTGAAGACCAAATACAATATTGGTTTCGGTGGAAGTTAACACCACCATTCCAGGTGCCTTCCACCACCTTTCTTCAACCATCATGGTCTCTTTGTCAGCACATCCCCCTCTCAGCAATTATATATATATA
>ML782568.1:496166-519069 GCA_009831015.1 Picea engelmannii | reverse complement strand
AACATTATTTACATTCATGGACCTTTTTACTAAGGTCCATTCAAATCACACATTCACATCTTTGAGTTTTCCATAGTTCTTAGCCAATATAGTTATTTTTACACACTGGGAGAAATAGGGTGTTACAATTCCCTCCCCCTTAAAGGAACATCGTCCTCGATGTTCTTTCTATCATCATGACATGTATGTACAAAGGTAAACAACATTGGATATGTCTATTTCATGGCGTCCTCCATTTCCCATGTAGCCTCATCTGGTCCAAATGTCTCCACTGCACCTTGACCTGTGCAATGGTTTAGTTCTAGAGAGGGGTTTCCTTTCTGTCCAGTATGCATTGAGGTTCTGGTAGAAATTCTCCCTCCTGTTCCACTTGGATCACAGACTAGTCAATTATATGATTAGAATCATGTACATATTTCTTCAATAATGAAACATGGAAAACATTATGTGCTTTTACTGTGGGAGGAAGTGCTATCCTGTAGGCTACAAGTCCCACTCTATCTAGAACCTCAAAGGGTCCACAATACCGAGGTGCCAACTTGGTACATGCTCCCATTTTCAGAGAACTCTTCCTGGGCCTAACTCTGAGATATACATGGTCTCCCGTCTTGAACTCTCTTGGAGTTCTCTTTTGGTCGTCGTAACTTTTCTGTCGACTCTGTGCGACCTTCAGGTTTTGTTTTATCTGAGTCACTTTCTGTTCCATTTCTTTCAACATGTCAGGTCCAAAATATATTATGTTTAGAGGATTACTCCAACTGACAGGAGTGTTGCACGACCTACCATATAGGACTTTGAAGGGGCTCATCTTTAAGGATTCTTGGTAGTTGTTGTTGTAGGCGAATTCCACTAGTGGCAGGTAATCTTCCCACTTCTTGGGTTGATGCATTACATGCATTCTTATCATGTCTTCTAGTATTTGGTTCACTCTTTCTGTCTGTCCATCGGTTTGAGGCTGATAGGCGGTGCTAAACAACAACTTGGTCTCTAAACCAACCATCAGTGACTTCCAAAAGTTGGAAGTAAATTTCGTGTCTCTGTCAGACACGATCTCTTTCGGCATACCATGCAGTCTGAATATCTCCTTCATGAATACCTGAGCGATGTCTATTTCCTTGCAAGTTGAATTGACGGGGATAAAGTGAGCAGACTTGCTCAATTTATCCACCACTACCATAATGTCATCATTCTGTTTGGTCGAGGTTGGTAATCCGATGATGAAATCCATGGAGATGGTTTCCCATTTCCATTCCAGGATTGGTAGAGGTTGTAATAATCCTGCTGGGTGTCAGTGTTCTATTTTTACCTATTGGAATTCTATGCATTTGGCTAGGTACTCAACTATGTCTTTCTTCAATCCAGGCCAGTAGAATTGTTTCCTGGTGGCCGTGATCATTTTCTGATATCTTGGATGACCAGTATAGGGTCTTTTATGTAGTTCATCCATAATGAACCTCTTCAAGTCGTCACAATCTGGAATATAAAGTCTGCTTCGGTAAGTGAGCAGACCTTCTTCTGTCATATGGTGGCCTTCATACTTTATCCATGTGGGTTCTTTCTGCAGGTACGAGGTCACGGTCTGGAAGAATGTGTCTGTCTCTTATGCATTTCTGACTCTTTCCTTGACATCTGTCTTATAGGTGCTCACCTCTGCCAGGTGAATTGTTTTCATACTTTTTCTAAAGGCATTGGCCACCCTATTTTCCTTTCCTTTAATGTGTTTGATTTCGAAATCAAAATCGCTAAGGAGGTCCATCCACCTAGCTTGTCTAGCATTGAGATTTGGTTGGTCAAACAGATATCACAATCCACAGTGATCTGTCATAAGTACAAATTTTATTCCTAGGAGGTAATGCCTCCACATTTTCAAGGCATGCACTATGGCATCCAGCTCCAGATCATGGGTCACATAGTTGACTTCGTGCTCATTCAATTTTTGGGATTCATAGTAGGCCACACTTCCTCCTTGCATAAGGACTCCTCCGAGCCCTTCCTTACAGGCATCAATGCACACTAGGAAGTCAGCTTCGAGATCGACGATCTTCAACATGGGTGCATGGGTCAGTAGATGTTTCAGGGTTTGAAATATTTCTTCACATTTCTGTGTCCACATGAATTTTATCCCCTTCTTCTGGAGGGCAGTGATTGGACAACCAATCTTGGAGAATCTTTTTATAAATATCCTATAGTATCCTGCTAATCCCATAAAGGATCTGATATCTGAAACATCCTTTGGGGTAGGCCATTCCATGATAGACCTAATTTTGTCAAGATCTACTGCTACTCCTTCTTCGGATAGAACATGGCCTAAGTAATGTATTTTCTTCTGGAAGAATTCACATTTGCTGAATTTGGCATAGAGATGATGTTCTCTTAGCACTTGCAACACAAGCCTAATATGCTCTTCACGCTCTTCTCTATTCTTGGAGTAAATTAATATATCGTCAATAAAAACCAACACATATTTGTCTAGGAATTTGTTGAGTACATTTTTCATCAAGCACATGAAAGTGGCAGGGGCATTGGTTAACCCAAATGGCACTACCACAAACTCATAGTGTCTGTACCTCGTCCGGAAGGAAGTTCTATGGATGTCTTCACCCTTAATTTGGACTTGATGGTATCCCGACCTCAATTCAATATTTGAGAAAATAGACGCACCCCCCAATTGATCGAACAGATCATCGATCCTAGGCAAGGGGTACTTGTTCTTTATGGTTACCTTATTAAGTTGTCTATAATCTATACACAGTATAAGGGTACTGTCCTTCTTTTTCACAAACATGACTGGTGCTCCCCATGGAGACACACTGGGCCGAATATATCCCTTATTCATCATTTCTCTTAATTGCAATTTGATTTCAACTAACTCGGGTGTGCTCATCCGGTAGGGTGTCCTAGACACCGGCACTACTCCCGGTGCAAGTTCTATCGAGAAGTCTATGTCTCTTCTCGGAGGTAGACCTGGTACCTCTTCCGGAAACACATATCTGTATTCTCTCAGGGTAGGGTGGTATTCGAGGCTTGGTTTGTCATCTTCAATAGTTTTCAACACCTGTATTGCATATAGGGGACATCCTTTTCGGCAATACTTTCTCATTTGCAGAGCTGATATTTGTCTCACCAAGATAGGTTTTTGGATCCCTTGAAAGGTTATCCTTTTCCCTTCCTTACTTACACATTCTAAGGTTTTATGGTAACAGTCCAATCTGTCTTTATGGGCAGCCAGCTAGTCCATACCAATCAATAGATCATACGATCCCATGGGTATAATGTTAAGGGTTTCTTGGGTGGGAAATTCACCCAACATTAATTAGCAGGTTGGTATGACCTCTGCTACCCTTCTTTTGGTGCCAGTGGCTAACTGTACCAACCATGGCTTGGTAAGTTTTTGTGGATATAGTTTACACTTATCAACAGCCTTAGGGGCTATATAACTCAAATTTGAACCAGGGTCAATCAAAATAGACACTATATGGTTGGAAATCATACCTTCTATTTCCACCACTAAAGCTTGGTGGTCAGCTTGGTTATTATCCAAGGTTGCATAAATTTGTGGCACAGTCCTTGCCACATCATTGACGGTGGTAGCTTCCTGGATGTTGTATGTTCTCTGACTATTCTATTGTCAGTGTGGAAAATCTCTCAGTAGATGTTCTTCTCCGCAATCCAAACATTTCAAAGGTTCTCTCTTTGGGTTATCAGTCTTTACTAGGGCAGATCCAGAAAGTTTATTTCTGCTCAAGGAGGGAAAGTTCTACTGGTGTACACTTCGGGCTGGGAAGATCATCCTTGAGTTCTTTTTATAGTCCTTAAATCTTGGGGATTTAAACCCCTTTTTCCGGAATCCTGAACTATTCTTCTGCCTCCAGCCTTCGCGAGGTTCTTTTCGATGTCCAAGTTGTTCATAACAATATATTTCTGTTCGGATAGTATCTTCCAGGGTCTTAGGTTCGTCAAATTCAATACTATTCTAATAGTCCTTAGGTAGTCCACTGATGAATCGTTGCACCTTTTCCTTTTTCTGCTTTTAGGTAGGGTACATACCTCAGCAACTCAAGGAATCTGCTGACATATTCCTCTATGGAGAGTTACCCCAACTTAAGTTCATAGAATTCTTTAGTCTTTTTGTCGAAATATTTTTCCAACAGATACTTCTTCTTGAAGTATTTCTCAAACCATTCCCAAGACAGGTCTTCTTTGTGAATCCCTTTTACATTCTTAAGGTCTTCCCACCAAATGGAAGCCTTTCCGTTCAAGTTGAAGGTGGCCACTCAGGCCTTCAAATTTTCTGAGAAGTCATGGACTCTGAAATACTTCTTTAGTCCAACCAGCCAGGCCTCTGCTTCCTCTCCTTTCTTTATTTCACCATCGAAGGAGGGTGGTTTTTCCTTCCTGAATTCCTCAAAGTTATAACCCTTGGAAAGCTTTCGCTTCTTCCATTTTCTTCGGGAATAGGAGCTAGTTCTGCTGCTAGAAGAGCCCTCCGAACCACCAACTTCCTTCCTAAAGGAATCATCCGCCGCTGGTCCTTTACCTCTGGGATGGACCTTTTTCGAGGTGCTCCTCTCAGTGTGGCCACTGATATGACCATGTTTTTGTACCTCAGGTTCGTGTTGCATTTGTCCTTGTAGGTCAGATAAGCTTTGTAGTAAGACTGCGTTAATTTCTGTTTGCTTCTCTTTTTCTTTCACCATCCTCTCATTGTCAGCCTTGCATCTTTGTAATTCGACCATGAGACTCCTCACCGTCTTGACTAGATCTAGAGGGGTCCCTACTGCCCTCCTTTCGTCAGACTCTTCATCTCTATTGTGGGATCCTTCCCCCACCTCTTGGTGAGTCACCATTCTTTACGTTGATAATTTCCCGTGGTTGATCTTCTGCTTGTGTGCAAAAGGAAAAACGATGGTTGTTAGTCAATATTTATATTTATTTATAACCAATACATATTTCATATTTTCACATGTACACACACACAATAGGAGTTTTCATTCTTAAATTTGTCCTCTGATTACGAAGGTTAAGACAGGGGGTTACTCCTTTTAGGAGTGTTTCGAACGGAGATTCTGCGCAACTCGTTCATGAGCCCAAGCAGGCCAAGTGTTGTAACCATGCTCTGATACCAATTTGTAACACACCCACTATGGAATTCAAAAAATTTCGACCTTTTTCATCTTTTCTCCGATGAACAAAATTCCCGAATCCCTACGGGACCTGATACAGACCCTACCATCCCTTATCCATACTCATATGGTCGGCAACTATGACCACAGGTCTTACCGGAGAGGTGCTCCCAACTTTCGTGATTCATAAAAATTGCGATGCATGTATTCCCTTGTTCATTTCGGGGTTTCATCCATCGGAATTTTGTTTCTAGCGAACACGAGGAAAACTGACCTTTGGAGATCCCGCGTACCGAAATGCCGAGCAACAAGACCATGTGTGCTATTCCATTTCGAGACTTCGTCTATCAGGGTTTCGTGATATGCAAGGACATGAGAATTTCGCGTCCGGGTCTCCCAGAAGCCGAAACTCTGAAACATCATAACCTACCCACGCTTTATCATTTCGGGATGTCACAAGTCGGGATTTCGGGAGTTGTGAGGAAAAGAGACTTGCCTCCAAATATCTCGGGTGCCGAAACACTAGAGCATTAAATTATAGTCATGCTATACTCCTTTCGGGGTTTCATACTTCGGGATTTCGCGATATGCGATGACAAGAGGATCTTACCCTTATGTATCCCGGATGCCGAAACACCGAACCACCATATCTCATCTGCACTACTATCATTTCATGATTTCGTCCATCGGGATTTCGCGATATGCGATAATCATGAGGTCTCGCACTTGGGTTTACTGGGAGCCAAAACTTCAAAACAACGAACCCTGAAATACACTATATTATTTCAGGATTTCGGGGCTTGCGAGTACGAGAAGACTGACCCTTGGGTTTCCCAGTTGCCAAAACACCGAAACACCAAGGCTTACCCACTCTAGACCTTTTTGGGATTTCATACTTCGAGATTTCTTGATGTTTGATGACAAGAGGTCTCACATATGAGTTTTCCGAGGGCCGAAGTTCCGAAACACCTATATATATATATATATATATATATATATCCATGAGGCTCAGTTCTTTTTCAAGATTTCCCCAATCGGGGTTTCGGGAGTCGTGAGGACAAGGGTTCTTACCCTATGATCTCCCGGGTGCCGAAAAGTCGAAACGCTTACCGGCCGCCACGTGTACTCTACTGTTGGACAGTCCAGGTACTTATCACGGGTTGTGGGATTGACGGTCCTGATTTCTTCATTACCTACGAAGGTTAAAAAGGGGTCGAGACATTAATGCCGACGTTCCTTCATAAAATTTAACGGTCGTAATAGACCTTAGATCTTCCGAAGGGATCTCATTTGTGCATTTAGCAAAAGGAAGGGTAACCTAGGTACCGAACCACCAAAAGGTCCTAACTCAACCACACATTGTCATTTCAGGATTTCGCGGGTCGGTGTTTCGGGACTCGCGAGTACAAGAAAACTCGCACCTAGATACTCCGAGTGTCGAAACTCCAAAAACTCTTAATTTACCCCCACACTAATAATTAAGGATTTTGCAAGTCAGGGTTTCGAGACTTGCGAGTGCAAGGGGACTTTCCCTTGGGTATTCCGGGTACTGAAATGCTGAAATGTTGAGGTCTATGAGGACCATTCTCCCTCGTGCAAGATTTTAAGACTTAAACTATAACATCCTCCTTCGGGTCCTCAGGTAATTTACACCAAGTTTTGAAGACCAGACTGGAAGGTCTTCTCGAAGGTAAGGGAGTGGTCACGAAAGGGTGCCTTCATGAGGAAATCTATCCAAGGCATCAAGTAGGACAAACACAGGAACAAATCTCCCGAGAGAAGACTTGAAAATTTGTATTAGTTCATCATATATATATATATATAAGCCATACATGGTATTTCCAATACAAACATGCAGCCATCATTTCTTATCAAAACACCATGCAAACAGTCTTATACTGAAACCATTCATAATTGCACAGACTATGAACATACATATCAACATATAAATTTCAAGATACAAGATATAACACTTATCAGAAAAACACTAGGTGATGCAACTACTGAGAGGGGTGCTCATTTCCACCCAACCGTAGGCTTAGCGACTCCCAACGGATTTACTACTAGCCACCCCCGAGCTAGACCACGATGCTGGAGACTCTCTATCTCTGTTCTTCAGTGATCGAGAACAAAGGTTACTCTCCTTCTTCTCTACTATCACTCACTTTGTATTTTGTTCTAGAGTTCTTCCGATCTCTTTCCTGCTTCCATCTCCCCCTCGCGCCCCCTTTCCACACCTTTTACCTGCCTTTTCTTTTTGGTGAGGTTGCATATGGCATAGTCCATCCCCATCCCCCATTAACCCATGAGGGGCCTCCTCACCTACCAACCTGACAAGTAATTCATTTCGGGGCTAGCGAGCCGCTCTTGGTTCTCCGGGCCAGTGAAGACCAAATACGGTATTGGTTTCAGTGGAAGTTAATGCCACCATTCAAGGTGCCTTCCACCACCTTTCTTCAACCATCGTGGTCTCTTGGTCTGTACATCCCCCTCTCAGCAGTTATATATATATATATATATATATATATATTCATAACATTATTTACATTCATGGACCTTTTTACTAAGGTCCATTCAAATCACACATTCACATCTTTGAGTTTGCCATAGTTCTTGGTTAGTATAGTTATTTTTACAGACTGGGGGAAACAGGGTGTTACAAGGACCTGGGCCAAACCCCTTGTGCGATGTCAACTTTGGAGGTACTCCATATGTGTCCTTCACAGAGGAATGCCTTACTATATGCTTTAGGAGCTCTAGAACCCAGTGGCTCAAAATTTATCAAGTTTGACGTCACAAATGTGAAGCCTAACTTTTCTTACCATGTGGATTTCCAAATCCACGTGGAGTACTCAAAGTATACCATCAAACGTGTCGTTGTTGATGAAGGTGTTGCTACATGTGTGATGTCCCTGATATGTTGGAAAGCTCTCAGTTCTCCAACTCTTTCTAAGTCATCAAACATGTTAACTGCTTTTGACGATCATTCCTTCCGTCCTCACGGTATTATCCCTGCATTTCTGGTCCAATTAGGTGGGAAGACGATAGAGGTGGAGGTCGAGGTAGTTGATGTGCATCTTGATTATAACTTGTTACTAGGAAAAAATTGGACCTATGCTATGGTCATCATTGTATCATCCATTTTTCGTACTCTTTGTTTTCCTCATGAAGGTAATATCATGAATATCGATCAGTTATCCTTTGTGTACTCTAGTCCTAATGCATCTATTGGACCGTCGATCCCTGTGATCGAAAATTCTCCGCTAAGAATTGAGAATATCAATGTCGGAATGTATTCTTCCCTTATGGGTACTTTTGACTTCACAACACCAAGTCACCACGTTTACACCATGTCCAGTAGGCTCGTCTCAACAGGGATGTCCATTCCTTTACACACTTCCTATTTTAGTGATCTGTGGACCCTACCTTCCCCGACTTTGTCTTGTGAAGGTTAATTTCATGTTGGAATGGCCATGCCACTATCGGCAGCAGAGGTTGTGTATCAAGTTGTTCTTGACTCTTCCGCCGATCCTGATCCTGTTACCTCACCGACGGACGAGGAGGATCCTACTCTTAGGCCCATGTGGGCCACTTCGTTGTCTTGTTCACATGATTTCCTCGATGAGAGTTTTCCTTCGGATGAAGCTATCATTGAATCCATGAATGGTTCCGACAAACCTTTGGATGATATGCATCACCGATATTATTTTCTCCCAGAGCTTGAACAAATCGAACAAGATGAATTTTGATCTACTTTGAGTGAGATAGTCGGTCACTTCATAGTTCCACTTGATACACACAACATTTATGTTGAAGGAAACATGGCGAGTATTTCTCCTACCGTCACGATCGATATCTCTCGTACCCATGGAAAGGTTGAAAATGTAAATATCGGTGCAGACTGTTCGCCAGACGAAATCCTGATCTACATTGAACTCTTTAAGGAATTCCAAGATGTATTTGCTTGGTCATATGAAGAGATGCCAGGAATCGACCCTCGTATTTTAGAACATGAGATTAGAACTTATCCATATGTTAATCTTGTTCGACAACGTCTTAGAGTTGTCAACCCTCGAAAGGCCTCTGCTATTAAGGTAGAGGTGGATAATCTACTTAATGATGGCTTCATCTACTTGGTTCCCTTGATTGAATGGGTATCCAACCCCATTCCTATAGATAAGAAGCAAGGAACCATCCGTATATGTATGAATTTTCATGACCTGAACAAGGCCTATCCTAAAAAAAACTTCCCGACACCTTTCATCAACCATATTCTCGACGAGTGTGCGAGAAGAAAAGTATTTTCTTTTATGGATGGATTTTTAGGATATAACCAAATTCATATCAAACCCGATGATCAACACAAGACGATGTTTATTTTTCCTTGGGGTACTTTTGCATACTGGAAAATTCCTTTCGGCCTTAAAAACGTTGGAGCAACAACAACCTTTTAATGTGCCATGAATTTCACTTTTCATGATCTTAAGCACATAGTCAAAGATTACCTTGATATTTTTGCTCACTCTCATAAGAGAGAGGATCACCTTACTCACCTTCGGCTTTTTTTTTAAATATGTCGTTATTATAGAATCTGGTTGAACCCTCACAAGTGCATATTTTGCATTAAGTCTGGTCGTCTTTTGGGTTTTCTAGTTTTTGAGACTGGGATCATGGTATATCCTTTAAAGGTTGAGGAAATACTTCAATTTCCTCCCTCGCACACAATTAGAAAACTTCAAGGTTTACAGGGGAAAGATAATTTTCTTTATCGATTTATAGTGAATTATACCAATATCACTAAGGGTTTCATGTGCCTTTTGAAGAAGGACACACCTTTTATCTAGGATGAGCGAGCCCAGGAGTCCTTCGATGCTTTGAAGAAAGCCTTGGTATCGATGCCTCTATTGAAGCCTCCCGACTACAGTAGAGATTAATTGCTTTATATCACTACGTCTGAAGATACGATTGGTATGGTTATGGTTCAGGAGGATGATGAGCTCAATGAGCATGTCATCTACTATCTTAGTTGACCCTTAGTCGGTCCTGCACTTAATTATTCTCATGTTTAAAAGATAACTTTGGCTGTCATTCAGGCAGTCCAACATTGTTGTCATTATATATTACTTTGCAAGACTACTATGATTGCCAATGTTAATCCATTTCAATACGTCCTTACTAGATGTATCATAGGGGGAAAATATAATAAATGGATTGTCATTTTACAAGAGTTTTATCTCGATTTTGCTTCTGTGAAATCCAAGAAATTACTAGTGTTCATGGAGTTAATATCTGACTTTCCATGATTAGATGAGGATGTTATCCATGTTGATTATTTTGCGGATGAACACATTTTTCTTGTCTCATCGTCTGACCCCTGGTATGGATACATTGTTCTCTATATCCAAACTTTGAAGTTCCCTCAACATCTCTCACGAGATGACCGACATCGTGTAAGATACCAACCTAAGAAGTATACTCTCGTCGGCGACACTTTGTATCACCGAGGAATAGAAAATATCTTATGTCATTGTTTGAATTATGAAGAAGTCGAGTTAGTCCTAAACGATTTCCATAGTGGGGCTTGTGGTGGTCATTTATCCAGTCTTGCGACAACCCAAAAAATTTTGCGAGATGATTATTTCTGGCCTACTATCTTTAAATATTGTATTGAAGCGGTTAAGAAGTGTCACCCCTACCAGGTGTTCACTTGGAAAATGCACTCTCATCCAACCCCTCTTCACCCAGTTATTATCGTCAGTCCCTTCACCAAGTGGGGGGTGGATTTAATGGATTACAACCCAACTTCAGCTGGGGGGAATCATCACATCATCATGGATTTCGATTACTTTACTAAGTGGTCTAAGGCCATGCCTACAATTAAATTCGATGGGAAGACTGTCACCTTCTTCGTGTTCAATTAAATTATCGGTCGGTTCGGTATCCCGAGTGAGATTGTCACTGATGATGGCAGTCACTTTCAGAATGAAATGATGAAAGAACTAGCATCTAATCTGGGGTTTAGACATGGTCATTCTTCTCCTTATTACCCCAGGAAAATGGACAAGTAGAGGCCATCAACAAGTCTCTCAAGACCATTTTTCAAAAAACTGTTAGTCAGAGTAAGTTCGACTGGCACATCATGTTATATCCCACACTCTAGGCATACTGTACCTCCGTCAAGACTGCCATAGGATTTTATCCTTTTCAGTTAGTGCATGGTGTGGAGTTGATACTCCCTATTGAATGCAAAATCCCTTCTCTCAAGATGGCAGTCGCGCTCCTACCTGACATTTCTGATCTTGAGCGACGCCTTGTACACCTAGAGAGTCTTGATGAGAAGTGTTGAGACACCTCTACGACTATCGAGGTGAACAAAAGACGTGTCAAGGTCTAGTATGATAAGTCTATCAATCATCGGTTGTACGTTGAGGGTGACTTGGTCCTCTTGTATGATCAAGCCAAGGAACCACTGGGGGTAGGCAAGTTTAAACCGATGTGGCACGGTCCTTATATCGTGCGATGTGTTCTAGAAAAAAGAGCCTATGAGTTAGAAGATTATGAAGGGAATAGGTTGGATGAGCCTAGAAATGGGCTCTACTTGAAAAGATATTATGCTTGAGCCCCAAGCTCGGGTGGAATTCTTTGTATACTAATGTAATTTAGTGTATATTTATTTTTCATTTCTTTTTGTCTTCGGATTTCTTATCGAGTTTTCACTTGGTTTACAGATGTCAATGGAGTCTTCGATCTACCTAGAATTCATAGACAAAGCCAGTCGTCATACAGGAACTTGGCTTCCGCCGCTTGGGTGGTTTACTCACCTGAGGGTCTACTGGTGTCTTCAGGTGGTGTATGCCTAGGGCCATCCATGAATAATGTGGCAGAATATAGCGCCATTATAGAACTTTTGCGCGATGCTATCTCACATGGTATTCACTCATTAGAGGTTCGCCTAGATTCCCAGTTAGTAGTATGTCAGTTGAATGACAGTTATCGTGTGCGTGATCCTACTTTACTCCGACGATTCCTACGGGTACATCTTTTAGAATGATAGTTTGATTTTATTACATATTATCATATTCGTTGGGGTTCTAATCATGTATCCAACGCTTATGCTAATTTCATTTTAGACTGACATTTGTCACATAAATAAATAAAATAAAACCATCTCATCAATATACACATTGTAAAATATAAGTAAAGCTGAAGATCATTTTTTATATATTTCAAAAAATATGGTGTTTATATTACAAAATCGGGGCTAATATCCTCAATACATATACAACCAGTAATACAATATCCTACGACATATACGCCCATGGCGCTGGATGTGTGTCATGGTAAAAAACCACAGTGTTTGTGAGATGCCGAAAGAGTCGTACCCATGATCTGGGTACACCAACCACCTGTCGCTACATGGATTTAGGAAGATCCTCTACCTGAACCATGGGAATCCTCTAAGTCAAACGAGACTGGTTTCCCTGCACGTTTTGTAGGACTCTCTCAGCTTCTCCTCCTGCCGCCTCATCTCCTCGGTTCCTCTGTTGATGTCGAGGAAACCCTTCCGGTTGTTGCAGACCCACGTCTGCGATACACAGGTGTCTACTCAATACTTAAGCACCATACTGAAATATTTTTGTTCTATTATACAAAAATACAAAAAAAAAATGAAATATGTAAAAAAATTCAACATACCTATATCACCATAGGCGGTCCCTGGTGGGAGTGGCATGTTTGGATCCCCTCTGAAGTCGATCCCTGCATAGGGATAGTCATCTATGGAGATGACTTGTCGCTTCCACCAGAAGAATAAATCATCATTGTAGGGTGTCGGCACCCTACCTCCCCCCTGTCGCCTCATAACCTCGGTCCATTGTGCCATGGATGGATCGTGAGGTCCTCTCAGAAGAATCTCGACTCTAGGTTCCAGACCTAGAACCCACTCGAAAAATAAACTACATAGGATAGAGGCAAACCTAAAATTTCTCTTACTCCCCTGTTTGCACTCTGTCAATTGGCTCTTCACATTTTCCAGTAGTGAGGTACACCAGTCATATACTGTGGGTCTCATACACTGCACTACATAGAACATGATCGGCCTCAATGCTTGATGTAACGAGGTTGAACCTGTGATCCTGGTCAATACAGGGACAATAATCTTGAGGTTGAGATTATTTATTGCATGGATAGGGAGTTGACTCCCAACCTTTGCGGTTCCTGCTACATAATAGGTGTTGATGTACTCCTCTATTTTCATTCCGCTCCCTGCTCCCCGTGATATGAGGTTTACAAACTCTCCCCAACGCGATAGACCATTCAAAAAGTAAATGTCCTCTACTTCAATTCTCAATGGTTTCCCATCGATATTGAAGCTTTCACTCTCAG
The DNA here is from genome assembly GCA_009831015.1 of Picea engelmannii. Classification (NCBI taxonomy): domain Eukaryota; kingdom Viridiplantae; phylum Streptophyta; class Pinopsida; order Pinales; family Pinaceae; genus Picea; species Picea engelmannii. The sequence goes on along the minus strand of ML782568.1, from coordinate 505,561 downwards.
GGTCCCACTAACCCACAAGCATCTCGAGCAACCTCACCTGGGATATCATTCCTTTGAGCACCCAAAATTTATATAAACCACATCTCTTTAAGGCCATTTGGGCCCTCGAATCTCGATACACAACAACATCGACCTCCTCGTGCTCTCTTTCTCTCCAATCAAGAACCATCCTTCCAAGGAAAAATAAAATTGAGTTAGAATCCTTAAAATTTATTGTTTGTGTGCATGTATGCGGTCTACCTCAATTACAGTCACATATAGGGCTTGATATAGACACCTTTTAGTTTTCACAGGATGGTATAACTCATCGTATACGTGACCTGATTGAAGACAACCCACACACACCAAATTTTACATTTTGTGCCCTCAATCACTAAAAAATTGGAACCTAATTTAAAAATTTAATCCACTGAAATTGAAGAGGAAGGGAAGTAGATTTACCTGGTCCAGACGGTTGCTAATTTTGTTGTCTGATGCTCCCACAATCATCGTTTGAATCTTAGAGGTATTTTGGTCCAATTTGCATTATTTGGGTAAAAAATCAAAATGGTATAGTAACTTTTGGTTTTGTTACTATTTATAAACTATTTTTACCCACTATCTATAGTTTTGAGTCATTTTTTCACCTAATGGACTAATACAAAGGTGGATTGTGTTGGTTTTTGCAGTTTTAACCTGAGATTCTTGTAGATTTCAACGTTATGTGGATCATTCGTCACCACGAGTAGGTATTTTCATTACCCAACATATAGGATAGGTACCCATCCCGTCATGCATTTTCGCATTATCCTATAACTGTCACTTTTTATGCCTTAGGTTCGAACCCATTTGTGGTGACACAGAACCTTCCATCTGCTATAAGTCGTGTCGTTATCAAGTGGTAAAGTCATGTCGTTATCAAGTGGTAGAGACTTACCAAACATGGGTGCCCTAGTTAGATCCCCTGCTACATTTGGTGCCCATGCATATATTTTTCCATAGGATCGGGAGTCCCTCATAGCTAAATACATGAATTTATGCTGAGTCTCATTTATCACTCATAAACATGCGACCTTATACCTTGAGGACTCCCAACTGATTTTAAGTTAATCTCTTTTCCAAATTGTCTTTAAAAAGTGAAAATATTGCCGAGTGATTTGTCCCTTTCACACTCGTTAAATTGGACTTGAAAGGTCATGAGTCTTAGTTAAGCTATTTTCTGACTCGTTATCAAAAAGAGAAAAGATTTCCGAGTGAACTTGTCTCTTTCACACTCGTAAATTGGATTTGAAAAGACATCTATTTGGCACAAGTTTATCCCTTTTTCATACCAAATAGAGTAAAAGACATAAAAAAATGACATTTTTTGGCGCTAAGTTGTGATTGCATCTCATGCCCTTGCTTGCAATATTGAGCCTATAGTCGGTTCTCACTTCATGTTATAAACTGTTTTCCTTAGCAGTTTTGCATCCTCAACCAAGCAGATCCTTGCTTATATCCTTCTCAATTTGACACCCTATGCCTAGGAGGGAACATTACCCCGAGTGTCCATCTCCTGCATGCATTTGTCTGCATTGAGCATAGGTATGTTTTCTGGAACTAGTTTTGCTTACTTGCGACACTCGTTTCCTCTTCTGTATCATAGCATTCATTTGTCTATGAAAAAAAAAAAAGATAATGCTCACAGGCCTGAAAACCTTCCTCTTCAACAACAAATGTATCACCTAGAGAGAATTCTCACGGGCTTAACAGCCTACCTCTTCGACAACAAAGACTCTGGTTACTAGATGGAAAAAAAACTTTCCAAGATTTTCTCTGCAGATAAGGTAATGGTCGTTTCCTTGTTCATATGGTTTGACCCCCAAGGAAAAATTAGTGAATCCCCCCAAAATACACTAAGGTTCAGCCATATATTTGCATGGTCATAATTGGACATTTGTCACCTCTAGAAATCGATTTAGCCACTTGGTGATTCGTTTCCATCCCTTGAAAACTTAGGATAAATAAATATCCATAAATTATACTTTTCATAAATATTAATAAAATATTCCCTTGGACTTAAACCCCCCTTTTCTCTTTTATGTGGTGTTTACCCCCCTGTCTCTTTTTGTTTGATTGGTCTGCGTTAAAAAATGTAATTTTATTAATAATTTGAGTGTGATTACATTTTACAAGGATAGGCGCACTGGAATTTTTGCATCTCGACTCACCAACCTAATAACCACATAGGATCTCTGGCCTCAAATACATACATACATACATACATACATACACACACATACATACATATATACATACATACATACATACATACATACATACATACATACATACATACATACATACATATATATATATATATATATATATATATATATATATATATATATACATAACTCAATATGATGTGCACTTCAAGGTAATTCGTGCACTAGCTCAGGCATGTGCAACACTATGGAATGTGTGCACCCTCCCCTTGATGCACAATCCACACACACTTACTCAGGTACATGCAACACTATGGAATGTGAATTCTCTTTCTTTGGAAAACAATTCTCGCACAGTTACTCGGTTGTCCATAAAACTGAACCAAAAATTAGTGCCAACAACTCACCAACCTATATGTAAATTTACATTTTCAATTACAATTGGGGTTTAGATTAGGGGTATTACACCCCCCGGTTATTTATGCACTTCCCTCAGTGCATTATATACATATGTACATACAAAAACTTCAAAAGTATTCAAGGAGATACAGGTACTCTGCCCACATAGGATCCTTGCGCTCCCAATTTGCATCCTCAAGACCATACCAGGTCCATTGGACCTTTACTAGATCCATGGCCTGATTCCATATCTACTTGATTTTTTGATCCAATTTGCAATCTAGTCACACTCGAAAATCGACTTTTGGTTCCACCTAAATCACATTCCAATCAATGACATGATTAACATTAGGTACATACTTTTGAGAAAAGATACATGGAAAACATTATGAATACAAAAGGATGCAAGAAATGAAAGCATATATTCTATAGGACCAATCCTCTCTAGGATTTCAAATGGCCTACAATAGCGTGTTACCAACTTAGAACAATTTCCCAACTTTAGGGAACTATGTCTTACATTTAATTTCAAGAACACATGGTCACCCACTTTAAACTCTCGGTGGGTTATCCCTTTATCTGCACAATTTTTCTACCTATCTTGGGAATCCTATAAATCATTCCTTATATTCACTATCCACTCTTCCATTTCTCAAAGCATATCTGGCCCAACCACTGCACGATCTACTAGGTCATCCCAACTCACTGGTGTGTTGCACTTTCTGCCATAAAGTGACTCAAATGGGATCATCTTTAGAGATGTTTGATACCCATTGTTATAAGTAAACTCAACCAAAGGTAAATATTTTTCCCATTATGTCGGTTTTCCCATCACATACATCCTAAGCATATCTTCAATCACATTATTTACTCTCTCTGTTTTTCCATCTGAATCAGGGTGATATGATGTGCTAAAGTTCATATTTGTCCCAAATCCTTTGAATAACCCTTTCCAAAAATTTGATGTGAACTTGGGATCTCTGTTAGACACAATTGTATTAGGTACACCATGCAACCTAACATTTTCTTTGATGTAAATATCAACAATGTTGGTTTCCTTGTGAGTTGACTTCACTAGAATAAAATGGGAAGATTTAGTAAGATTTTCCGCCACTACCATAATAGAATTATGTTGCTTAGCAGTCCTATGAAGTTTAGTAATAAAATCCATGGTTACAAATTCCCACTTCCACTTAGGAATGGGAAAATGTTGTAGAAAACTAGTTGGGTGTCTATGCTCATCCTTGACCTTTTGGAATTCAAGGCATCTAGCAATAAAATCAATAACCTCCTTTTTCATTCTTGGACAATAGTATTTATTTTTTACCGTTACAATTGTCTTTTGGTAGCCTAGGTTCCCAACATAAGGAACTTTATGCATCTCTGACAATAACAAATTTTTCAACTCCTGATCATTTGGCACATAAAATGTGTGCTTATACATGAGGATTCCATCCTCAAATATGATATGTACATGATAATGGTTGTAGCATACATCTCATGTACCATCCTGCTAAGTGCATCAACCACCCCGTTCTCTTTTCCTTTGATATGCTTGATTTCCAAGTCATACTCGATGAAGAATTCTAACCACCTGCTTTGTATGGCATTTAAATTTGGTTGTCTAAACAAATATTTCAGACCACTCTAATCTGTACTTAACTCGAATCTTCTTCCCATGAGGTAGTGCCTCCACATATTCAAGGCATGCACTATAGCTATAGATTCCAAATCATGAGTAGCATAGTGCCTTTCATGCTATTTTATTTTCTTTGATTCGTAGCACACCACATGCCCATTCTGACCGAGGACTCCTTCGATCCCTTCCTTGCATGCATCGATGCACACAATTAAGTCTTCATTAGGATCAACAATTATCAAAATTGGTGCACTTTTCAACAAACTCTTCAAGTGCTGAAAACTCCTTACACAATCCAAATTCCATTCAAATCACACACCTTTCTTTTGCAAGGATGTGATTGGGTGTGCAATTTTTAAGAAGCATTCAATACACCTTTTGTAGTACCCTGCAAGTCTGATAAAGGACCTCACCTCTACGACCTTCCTGGGTGTTGGCCATCCTTCAATGGATTTTATTTTCTTCAATTCCACAGCTATCTCTTCTTATGAAATGATGTGAGCCAGGTAATGAATTTTCCTTTGATCGAATGAGAACTTGATCAACTTTTCATACAACTTTTGTTCTCTCAATACTTGCAACACCATCCTCAAGTTCTACTCATGTTCTTCTTCAGAATTTGAGTAAATACGTATGTCATCCAAAAATAAAATGGCAAACTTATGTAAGTATTCACTTAAAATACCATTCTTTAAACAGATAAATACATCTGGTGCATTTGACACCCTAAATCGCTCCACTGTGAACTCATAATGTCCATACCTCATTTTGAAAGTAGTCTTGTTGATGTCTTCTTCTTTAATTCTCACTTGGTGATATCCATATCTAAGATCAATCTTTTAAAATATCTGTGTGCCCCTCAACTAGTCAAAGTGGTCATCTATCCTTGGAAAAGGATACTTATTCTTTACTGTTACTTTTTTCAACTTCCTGAAGTCAATACAGAGCCTCAACATACCATCCTTCTTCTTGACAAGAAATACTGGGGCACCCCAAGGTGACACACTTGGGTCTATATATCCCTTCTTCAGAAGCTCTTCAAGTTGCATCTACAATTCCTTCAATTCTGGTGTACTCATCCTATAAGGAGTCTTGGATACGGGGGCTACTCTAGGCATCATATTTATAGGAAAATCTATATCTCTTTTCGGTGGAATCCCATATATTTCTTTAAAGACGTCATCAAATTCTTTTAGTATTGTGCAGTCTTCAAAATTTGGCACTTTATCCTTAGGTGCCTCTTCCATGTGCACTGCAAATACTTGGAATCCTTTCATGTAGTTGTTATTCAATTGCAAGGATGATTTATCTAATAGTTACAACTCTTGGAATTCCTTGAACTGTTTTTAAGTTTCCTTCCTCATCCAAGCAAGTAAATGCCTTATTGTAATAGTCTAGAATGGCATGATTCTAGTCCAACTAACCCATACTAATGAGGTAATCATAAGAGCTCAAAGGTATGATATTCAAATTATATTTTGCGCATAGCCCATTGATATCCATTGGACATGCCTTAACCATCTCATTAATTTTACTTTTTTCTCCTGTAGCTAACTGCACCAACCAAGGTTTTCCAAGCTTGTTTCTTGGCAATTGGAATATTTCTACCATTATAGGATCTAGATAACAATGACTAGCTCTTGAATCAATCAAAATAACAATGGGTTGGTCATTATTCTAACCTTCCACTTCAATCATGTGTGACTAAAATTCAACTTGCTTGTTATCCATGGCTGCATATATCCTTGGTACATTTATGCTCATGTCTTCAACTGTTGCAGCTTGTTGTAAATTATGAAAAATCCTCATTTTTCCACGTCTGTGAGGGAAATATATGTACATGTGGTCTCCCCCACAACCCCAACATTGAATAGTTGGTTGCCTTGGTATTTTACCCATTGCCTCTATCATTCTGGGATCCTTGGGAGTTGGATTTCCTTTCTGAAAAATGGTGGCTTTGTCCCCTTCTTCCTTTATTCCATCTTGGTTTTCTTCTTATATTCCCATGTGTTTTGGAAATTTAATAGTCCCCTTTGTTGATCATAGAGACATTTAGGTCACCTTATGGTTTCCTCCAATGTCTTCAGGTCATCATATTGTATCTTGTCACTGATAAATTATGGCAGCCCACTCAGGTACCTCTGAATTTTAACTTTCTCATCCTTGATGAATGCAACATATTTCAAAAACTCTAAGAATCTTATTTCATACTCATCTATTGTCATAATCCCAAGCTTGAGTTCAAAGAACTCCTTCATTTTCTTGTCATAGTATCGCTTGGTTACGTATTTCTTTTGAAAATACCTTTTAAACTCTCTCCAAGTAACCTTGTTCTCATCAATGTGTTGCACTTGCATGAACAGATCCCACCACATTGATGTTTTTCCCTTTAGCTGAAAGGTGGAAATTCTTCCTTCTTCCTGCACAGAGTAATCATGCAGCTGGAAGTAATTATTGATGCCTATCATCCATGTATCTACATCTTCATCCTTCTTGTGCTCACCATCAAAGGTGGGAGGCTTGATATTATTCATTTCTCCTTGTAGCTTGTCCACCCTAGTCCTTTTCTTATGCTTTCTAACAGGAGATGGAATTGAGCTACTACGTGCTTTCCTAATTGAATGCTTTGGTGAGTGATGGTGATGCATGTCAACACTTCTTGTTTTTATTCTTTCATCACGAGACCTGTGACTTATTTACTTGTTTAACTCTATCTCCTTATCCATTTTCTTTTCTATTATGTCCAAGCTTTTCATCAACTTGATATTGAATCCATCTTACTACTCTTTGGCTTTCATGAGCCTCCCATATCAACTATATAGCTCTGGATATCTTTTTCTAGTCCCTTTATGGTTTTGACCAAGTTTGTGTGCTCCTCCTTGACTTCTCTATGCTTGTTGGGTTTTGTACTATCAATACCCATACCAATATACAAACCCCCAAATTCATCATCATGGCTATAAGTTCTCTACACATATTTCATGGTTTTGACTCTCTGCGTTGATTTTTTCCTGATCTAATCGTTGTTAATTTTGCAAAATGTGTAGGCAATAATATTTGTTAGATGAGTTCATGCGACAACTTCATGAAAAATCTGCACCATTTTTTCAAAATCCTTTCTTTTTATTTCTTGGATGATTTTTAACGTCCCAATTCAAAATTTATGGGTGAATAATTTGACTCCTCTTGTCCAAAAATTTCCCATCGACTACTCCCTTATGCAATTATGAGTCTTGCATAGTAAATTATGGTCATTTGGAATTCACCCAAATACCCTTTTGTTTTGTCTTTCTTCTTTCCAAATCCCATGCGCACACTGGTATTCAACATGTACCAATGCACAATGTCAATATTTAACATAAAAACCGCTTATCAATATTACACGTGCACCACCATTTTTTGCTTTGCGCAGATCCAAATTTTAGTGTGCACACCCATGCACCATTGTTTTCTGCTCATTTCCAGTGCGACACCCCACAATGTCAAAATTTAGTGCACACACTTGCGCACGATTATTTTATGTGAACCATGGTTGCATTGTAATTCCAAATTCAACAACTTACTAATCTTAATTTTTCCTTAAGTGGATACTCGACCCACGTAGAATTAGTGTTGAAACTGGATCTCTGATACCATTATGTAATGTACCCAGCCTCGTTGTTGGGTCCCATTACTTCATTGTAACGTCTCCACTACTACAAACTTCCTAAATACAATTAGGATGCCAATTTGTAACATTCCCCGTTACCATCACTAAAAAAATACTTCGATAGCAATCTGAAACATCCCAAGCTTTTTGATGAGAAATTCCACTCTAAAAATATAGTGCATAGATTCTACACTATAACGATTATCTGTGAAAAAACATGTGAGGTAACGTGCACGATCCCAAGACAGATCTCGCCACACAAATTTTCCTCTTCAGACACTAGATATAACAACATAATTAACACATAATATAATTGTACACACAATCATTCAGAACACACAAGTATACTACACGTGCAACCACTATGAACACATGATTACTACTGCGTGCACAACCATTCTGGTGCCGCATGCAAATTCAATTATCCTTGTGCGTGTAGATCTGCTTCCTTGTGTGCAGAATGATTCAAGCCTCTGGTGCATGTGGATTACTTTCCTACACGCACACCAATTCAAACCTTGCCTCGGAAACTCAAGACCGTTATCCCAAAGTTAACTAACAAGAAAACTCAATAATTGTCATACTCTGCATGTGTGATAACAAATACTACATAACAACATCATTCTTACATGTACAAACAAAATCATATTGAATAACGATAATTAATTATATGTAATGTCATACATTAAATAAACCCATATCAGACATAGATAATTAAGCACATGGTAAATTAGACAAACACATAAAGAACATGTATCTTTTTATAAAGAGTCACCAATTGTGTGAAGAGATCAGACTTTCCTCTCACCCATAGACTCTGGAGCTTAAACTACACTAGGGAAAAAGGATTCCTAATGCCAAGCTAAGGTTTGATAATCAATAGAATTTCTCAATCCAAGGTGCTAAACTATTGCAACTAGCCTACAGTCTCTCATTCCCCACATGCTTGTCCTACCCTAGGAAGTGTGCCCCTTCTCTGCTCAATAGTCCCTCATCTCACCCATTTCCCTTCTAGGGATTCAACAATAGGTTGGAAATGAAGTCTCAGAGCCTTGTAACTAATTCCCAGTGCATGAGGAAACAATTCCTAGCAAATCTCTCACCTAGAGAGAATGCTCACGAGCTTGACAATTTACTTCTTCAACAACAAACCTCTCACCTAGAGAGAATGCTCACGAGCTTGACAAGCCACCTCTTAGACAACAAAGACTCTAGTTACTAGATGGAAAAACCCCTTTTTAAGATTTTCTCCGTAGATAAGCTATTGATCATTTCCCCATTTAGATGGTCCAACCCCTGAGGAAAAATGAGTGAATTCCCCCAAAATACATTAAGGTTCAGTCATATATTTGCATGGTCATAATTGGACACTTGTCACCTTCATAAATAACTTTAGCCACTTGAATCGTTCCCATCCCTTGATAACTTATGATAAATAAATATCCATAAATTATACTTTTCAGAAATATTAATAAAATATTCCCTTGGGCTTAAGCCCCCCTTTTCCCTTTTCGGTGGAGTA
>ML782568.1:474244-496134 GCA_009831015.1 Picea engelmannii | reverse complement strand
GGTCTAATGCACACTTACTCAAGTGCACACAACACTATGGAATGTGTGTACCCTTCTCTTGATGCACAATCCACACACACTTAGGTACGCACAACACTATGGAATGTGCATGTTATTTCTTTGGAAAACAATCCAGTTGAATACGGAAAGGCTACATGGTCCTAGTAAGAAGATTAAGGATCTAAGGTATGGTCCTTCTTAGGTATTAGAAAAGGTGGGAGATAATGACTACAGACTTAGTCTACCTGCATACATGCACATTTACTCAGTAATGAATGTGGATAATCTCAAACTCTATGAGCCTTCCATGTTGGATCAGGAGGAGGAGCAGATCCTACCTTCCATAGAGGATGTAGCACCAAATACTAAGGCAAATTTAGTAGAGGATACAATCTTGTAGAAGTGGTATAGAACTACAATATAGGAGAAACATGACCTTTGGAAGATTGGGTTGAAAGGATAACTTCCAGGAAAATAAAAGTTGTACTCCAAGGAGAAGGTAGGGGGGGAATTTCCTCACCTCATTCAGTAAATATTTTGGGGACCAAACACCTCCCTAAATGAGGAGGTATGATCCAAATTAGATCATTATATTATTTTTCATCTATCTCAATGCTTTTAGAGTGGAAAAAAAGTGGAGGAATCAACTTGCAGGGTTATTTTAGTGGGAGGTCTCAGTTTGGAAAATTGGGGTATGGAACCTTCTTAATCCATCTTGAGGAATTCAAATTTATTTTTGGGTGTTATTTTATCCATAAATTACACTCATCCCCTCGATGGTTTTCCAAACTCCAATACCTTTCCAACGATGTAGATTGTGTGGCAACCAGATTTCGTATGCAAAATTTATTCCTATCACAAGTTGACCTATCATGTTGATCACCATGGTACAAGATGATGCCATGTTATCCCCCATTACTCATGCATATGGGGATAGCCACATGAGGATTTTCAAGAATATTATAGAAGGTTCAACCCTACCGCAATTGAGGGCTGAGGAAGTAAAAAACCTACCCCTAGATGGATATCAAGTTATGTTAAATACCAAGCCTCTAGGAGGAAAAGGGGTTCCATTCTATGTTATTGTATTTTGTTCCATAGCAAAGAATAAAAACTAGGAGTGAGAAATTAGATAGAATAAAATAGAGGGTTAATGTTCTATAGCAACCTAACAAGCCACGAATCTTAGGTAACACCATAGAGAGTGTCTTCTCCTTCGTACTTGCATTATTTCCATACCAGAGAAAAGAGAGCAGAGCAACCTCACCTTCTAGTTGGGTTTTCTCCCGTAAGAGTTTCCTAGAGAAAATATTTGTGTTATCTTGTGGATAGTGTGTGATTGCAATTTACCATTCTCTATTTTCTGCATTTTGTCTATTTCATGCATAAGCATAAAATCATTAACTAAATATTCTGGAATCTAAAGGAATTTAACCTTCATAGTGTAGATTTCAGTTTTATTTATTGGATCTATTGTGACAAACTGTTCCAGTGGAGTATCCACAACATTTCACGTATCATAATGAGTATATTGTTGTAACAACTTTGAATCCTGAAGAATATAGGGTTTACCTTGGGTACCATCCTCGAAATGAGGGGAAGTACTTGGGGGTTTTCTTGGGCATTGTTACCTAGAAAAATAAAAAAATCTAACATAAAGTGACTTTTATGATTATGATATATTTTAGCAAGTATCAAACTAAATTTTGAATAATGTTTATAGTTGATATTAACTTTTATAATGAACCATTTTAATATTTACTAAATTTTAAAATGACTATTAAGTTAATTCCCTTGTCATTGTTTAGAATAATTTTTTTATATAAGTAAGAGAGATCCCTAAATTTTAAGGCCTTGTTAAAATTTTAAATGATTTTTATTGATCACATAAATTTTTATAATAAAAATTATTGGTTATTTTTCTTATATATTCATAGTTCTTGAGATCATAGTTCATGAGGTCATAGTTCCTAAGGTGAAAGTTCTTGAGGTTATAGTTCATGAGGTCATAGTTCCTGAGGTCATAGATCTTGAATTCATAGTTCTTGTGGTCATAGTTCTTGAGATCAAATTTTTTGAGATCAAAGTTCTTGAGGGAAAAGTCCTCAGGTCAAATTCCTGAGGTCATAGTTCCCGAGGGCAAAGTTTCTGAGGTCAAATATCCCGAGATCATAGTTCCTAAGCTCAAATTTCATGAAGTCAAATTTCTTCAAGTCAAATTTATCGAGGTCATATTCTTGAGGTCATAGTTCCTGACATCAAATTTTTGAAGGTCATAGTTCTTGAGGTGAAAATTATTGAGGTCATAGTTCCTGAGGTCAGAGTTCCTGAGGTCAAATTTCTTGAGTTCAAAGTTCCTAAGGTCATAACTCTTGAGTTCATAGTTCCTAAGGTCAAATTTCCTTAGTTCGTAGTTCTTAATTTCAAAGTTCATGAAGTCAAAGTTCTTGACGTCATATTTCCTGAGGTCATAATTCTTGAGGTCGCTCAAAGTTTCTTAGGTCAAAGTTCCTCAAGTCAAAGTTCCTCAGGTCATAATTCCTTGGGTCATAATTCCTTAGGTCAAAGTTCATCGGTTCAAAGTTCTTCAGGTCAAAGTTCACTAAGGTTATAGTTCTGAAGGTCATAGTTGCTAAGGTCAAAGTTACTGAGGTCATAGTTCCCAAGGTCATAGTTCCTGATATCAAATTTCTCAAGGTCATAGTTTTGTAGGTCATATTTCATGGCATGAAAGTTCCTGATGTCAAATTTCCTTAGGTCATAGTTTCTAAGGTCAAAGTTCATGAGGTCAAAGTTCCTGAGGTCAAATTTTCTGAGGTCATAGTTTTTAAGGTCATAATTCCTAAGGTCAAACTTCCTAAGGTTATAGTTCTTGAGGTCAAATTTCCTGAGGTCATAGTTCCTCAGGTCGAAGTTTCTTAGGTCATAGTTGTTGAGGTCAAAGTTCCTTAGGTCAAATTTCATCATGTCATAGTTCCTGAGGTCAAAGTTCTCGAGGTCAAATTTATTGAGATAAAATTTCTCGAGGTCATAGTTCCTGAGATCATAGTTCCCGAGGTCATTATTCATAGTTCCTAAGGAACTATGATCTTCGGAACTTTGACTTCAAGAACTATGACATCAAGACTATGGCCTTAGGAACTATGGCCTCAGTAACATTGACCTCAGGAACTATGACCTCTGGAAGTTTGACCTCAGGAACTATGACCTCGAGAACTATGACCTCAGGAACTATGACCTCAACAACTTTTACCTTAGTAACTTTGACCTCGGGAACTATGACCTCGGTAATTTTTACCTAAGGAACTATGAGCTTGGTAACTTTGACCTCGGGAACTATGATATCATAAACTTTGACCTCAAGAAATTAGACCTTTAGGAACTATGACCTCAAGAAATATGATCTCAAGAAAGTTGACCTCAATAATTATGACCTCAAGAACCCTAGGAACTTTGACATCAAGAAATATGACCTGAGGAACTTTGAACTCTAGAAATTTGACCTCCAGAACTTTGGCGTTGATAACTTTGACCTCAGGAACTATGACCTCAGGAACTATGACCTCAGGAAATTTGACCTTAGGAATTATGACCTCAGAATTATGACCTCAAGAACTATGACCTCAAGAAATATGAACTTAAGAACTATGACCTTAAGAAATTTGACCTCGAGATCTTTGACCTCGGGAACTTTGACCTTGGAAACTACGACCTCAGGAATTATGACCTCCTGAAATTTGACCTGAAGAACTTTGACCTCAGAAACTATGAACTATGAAAAAAAATTGTAAGCTAGTTCTATTTCCATATTAATATTTTACAAAAAGAGTTACATGTAGAGCTATCTATGGTTTCCCAAAAAGGAAACTAAACCAGGGACATCACCAAAAAAACATGCATTATTTTTATGTGTTAGTGGAGCTATAACCAAGAGAGATACAGAGCTTCGTGACCTCATATATAGAACAATAATCTTGGGAAATCATAAATACTATCAACTAAAACGATAATTAAAACTAAAAAACAACTTAAGAAAAATTACGCAGAATCAGATGGGTCTGGTGGGCTAGGATCCAAAGGCTCATTGAATAAAATGATTTCTTCCCACTTTGGACCATATTCAATGATAATGGGGTTTCAATAGGTACCTTGTGAACCTTGGGTTCCATCCACCTCAACTGAGTGGTCTTGGTCACTCAGATACCACTCTAAAATTTTGATTTACACCCCAAAAGTGACCCTACAAACCGTTTCAAATTTGGATTCTAGCAACATCAATCTAACCAAAGTTTTGTATTATTGTGCCCCTTTAGCTTCCATAGTTTGGGTTATGAGTACCCTGGTGAACTAGTGAAATTCAATTTCCCCGAACATCTTTGTATCCCTGGTTCTGGAGAAACCGAAGTAAGAGATCCATCCTTGAAAATCCTCTTCAATATGCTCCTTTGAAACATGTCTTCATTTATAGAAAACCATATTCTCTAATTCTTCCAACTTTTTCTTAATTAATGGCAAGGTATTCTTGTGACATTGTTGTTCAACATGGAGGGATGTTTTTTCTTCCCTCATCAATCGAAAGGGGGAATTTTCTAATCTAGGAGGGTGGGAGGTTCTCTTTGTCCTCCTTAGTCTACTTTTGCTTGATTTTGGATTATCCTTGATAAAATATTATACCATTTATGAAAGAGGGAATTAGACTAAAGGGATGGTGTCCCCCACCTCATGAGAAAATACATCTGAGAAAACCCCACAGACACTATAAACTTGACCGAACCAGGAGGTAAAAACAAGACTACGAGGTCTAGGACAAAGACTCAATGGATAACAAAGAAACCCCAAACCACCAATAGTACCCCAAATGACAAAGCGATCCTACTCAAACCAACTTGCACTGGTTTCTACAAAGAACCCATTGAGGGGTCCTAAATCCCTTTAACTCAACAATAGGAACCAAACCTACCATCGAGGCCTAATTAGACTCTACAACATTTAATGGTGGAATGGTTCTCCAGATCTTACAATCCGACTGATTAATCGATGGGCTTTACGTAGTGATTGACAGGATGTCTTCCTATGAAAGACCCTTCTTCAGTTCGAAAGTTCTCTTTTTGTATTGTCTCTTATAGGTGGGACCGATACAAGATAAAAGCTGGTATAAACCAACTGAGTAAAAAAATGGGAAAGCTTAACTATTGGATAAGGCTGAGCTTGGGATAACCCGCGTGCTCAAACATGTAGACATTGATTCTTACACCTACCACAAGCCTAGTATTAATACATTAACTTGATGGTGTTCCAATTATTGACTGAGATACACTTATCAGAAGAAAACATACATGCAATAAACGATGGCAAGAAAAATAGTTTCCTTAACTCTAATCATCAATCACATATTAACACAATGATTTACTTTAATTCATTAAAGACAAGGACTGTAAAAATATTGAATCAGATAACTTATCAATAGATTTAGAAGCTCTTACTCGTTACAACATCCATTCATGAGATAAAATCAGAAACAATTCTTCGTCAGATCCAATCACACGCTTTTGATGAAAAACACAAACTTGTCTCTGGTCCTAAACATGACTTCTCAATTAATGAAGCTCCGAAATAGTTCTTTACAAATCCAAAAAATGAGGGTCTTTGCAACA
Source organism: Picea engelmannii (assembly GCA_009831015.1). Lineage (NCBI taxonomy): Eukaryota > Viridiplantae > Streptophyta > Pinopsida > Pinales > Pinaceae > Picea > Picea engelmannii. Next base: position 490,480 of record ML782568.1, on the reverse strand, counting down.
ACCATTGACCATTGCTAACAAGTTGATCCTCTTATTTATAACATATTATGAACTAAAAATAACTATTAAAAGTGCAGCTAAGTAAAACAAAAACTCGCTACATGGCGCTTTCATCTCTTAGTATTCTAAGAGTCATCAAATGATCTCACTTGAGTGGATGAATATTATCATACTCCGACCATTTGATGAAGAGATCCTCGCATGTGTTGGCATACATGAATCTATGTTGTTCCATTGGGGTCGAAAGGATATTTCTTATCTCTACTGCCCATACCTGATACTTAACTATTCTAGCACTTAACTGCTACAACATGGTTAAAACTTTGATCGGGTGTTCCATGAACTGTTGCACTTGACATGGTGCCATGTTTGCCACCCTTTCTATCTTCGCAACCCAGCCCATGATGAGTCTTGTTCGGCATGTAATTTGACAATGTCACGCAAGTCGACAAAGTCATCGAGTGTGCTAAATTCAGGGAGACTGATCTCTCTCATTACTCAGTTGATCTTGGTCCAACTCTTTTCGCACTCGATCCATTTCTCTTGGATTTCCCAGTGAGGTTATTGAGCCATTTTTACCCAATATTCGGTCAACTTCTTTATGCGGTCGATGTTGCTTTCCCTTAGTACCCAGATGTCATGCTCTTCGGCATCTCGACCTTATTGAACTGTGCTGATGTAGTCGATCCTTTCCACGGATTGGTGTGCTTTCTCATACCACCTTTCCATATCCTTTCACATCGCCAACGTCATGAGGGTGTCTTATTGAAGCTCGACTATCCTAGCAGTGAATAGGTGTCGCTCATCCATAAATTTACTATAGGCCTCCTGCAATTCACTTCTTTGGAACACCACGACATGTGTGGTGTCCTGGTAATATTTTTCCAAATGGCGTAGATGTTCCAATTCCTTCAGCACAACGGCCAAATCCTCTTCATCCTTTTTTTCTCTATCTAGGGTGGCATCTGTGATTGCCATCCATGTGCTGATAAGTTCATATGTCTTGGCATGATCCATGTTAATTAGTTTTTCCTCGGTGTTAATGAGGATGGAGCGATCTAGAGTAATCCTCCTCTTCTTAGTGGCTCTCTTCACCATAGATTTCCTTTTCCTGTCATAGGATATGGCTTGTATATTATCCACTTCATCCATGGGTTCATGGATTTGTTGATCTCCCTAGGTAAGCATGTTTCCAAGGCTTCCGACGATGTATATCTGTTCAAGACTGGGTTCTTGAAATTCTTCCATGTCTTCTGAAGGTCCGGCCTCCAGCTGTTTCTCATTGGGAGGTTGAGTACTGGTTTAAATTGAAGCATTAGGGGTAGGCTTGGTACTTACTTGATAATCAATTGTTGAGATGCCAATTTCCTGCTGTGGAAATTCTTCCTTTTGTTCGCCTGACACTGGCTCGTCCGTCAGACTATCCATTTGGGTCTCCAGTACATCGAGTAGCCCAGTGTTTATAACACTTTCGACCTCTTGGTCATTCTATGGAAGGCCTTGAATTCGAGCATCAAGAGTTGGGGAAGATGCCTTATCGGGTTCCTTTTCCTCTGTGATTTGCACCGAAGTCACTAGTGACACCTCTGAACTTTCCTCATCATCATAGATTGTTATCAAGTCATGGAGGGGGTTTGGTTCACTTTCTCTACCTGTTGTTCTTTCTATCTCTGGATGAGATGAAACATCCCCTGGTGACCCGGCCTATGGCGTTGTAACTTCAGGGTTATCTAACCTTGTGATTTCGTCAATTTGTATTATCTCAGGGCCACTTGGACCTGCCTGGCTTTCATTTGGGTTTTCGGTAGGGACCCTTGTCATTCCTATGAGGTCTAGTTCATCCTACATCTGATCAATTACTCATTGTGAATTTTATATCATGAGAAATCCCCTCGCTCATGCATCATGTGTCATAGGAAATCCCCTATCCTACGCCGGAGCCACCAAGGGAACCTTTGTTTCCTTTCCCACTCTGATTTCTTCCCTGGCTCTAAGGGCCTCTTGAGCTGATTGCTCTATTGTCGTCACCTGTTCATCCAGGTTCATGGCCCTGAACCTGGTCATTTTGGGGTCGACCATACTTGCTACCACCTCGTCCTAGTCCTGGGCATTTTATGTGAATACTTCATCTTCGAATTTGTCGTGGACGTACGGTCAGCAGGACGACACTTGTGAAGCATGTTGTAAGACCAGGCCCTTTGGATCATGCTTGCGGAATTGACCTGTCTAGAATTTGAACTCGAGTTGGCTAAGCCCTTCTTGTTTGGCTTGAGCAGTATCCTTTACCAAGTAGAAACCTACATGGAAACCATAGGGTATGAACACCCACTTCTTGTCCTTGACCAAGGTGGCCTTCTATCCTTTCAAGATGGTTTGGTAGCATATTTATCCTACTACAAGCTGGTCTAGGACATAAGATGGTAGGATATGTGGTACTCCGGTGGCCCTGAACACCCTGATGTAGGTGTCGCGCTCGTCCAAGTACCAATGGCCTACCTTGGATATCATTTTCTTGGCCATAGACGATAGTCTTAGGCAATCCTTATTAAAAAGAATAAAATAAATGCGCATCATGAATTCATTGCAGATGAGGGAGTAATACTTCTTATATGTGTTCTCCCATAGCATGTTGAAATAGATATGAATCGGGAGCTGTACGACATGCCAAATCATATTCATGCCGACGAACATGTTTCTGGTGCACATGACATCGAGAAAATATGAATCCATGTAGAAAGATGGTGTCTCTCCTTCCTTCGGTGTCTGAGCCTATTATATACAGATGCTCAGTTGTTTAGAAATTATTTCTCCCCAGTTGAAACCTCTCTCGAAGACCACCACTGTGTAAGCCAAGGGCATCCATGCCTCTAAAAATATGGAGCAGTCCTTGTCTCCATATAATAGACAGATGAGACCCATCAAATAGATGTATGGATCCCTTAAGTTGGTCATTTTGCTTGCCACCATATGTAGGTATAGGACTTCAATATAGGGAAAAACAGGGGTTCTGGTTGCCACCATATGTAGGTATGACCGTCGGATGTTCGAGAACACCTCGTCGTCGAGTTCTCTTACATATGGATCACTGTGTGGGACATATTCCGGGTACTCTTCCCAGATGATGTTTTCAAAGAGTTATCCCCAATGTGGGAGTGCCATCTTGGACCTCACTCTTGCCTCTATATCTCCAAAGGCCGGAGGCTGGATGAAAATATTCTTCATTTATGTCTTAATGACTGGTTACAGCCTCAGAGTGTATTCCAATTGTTTTGTGGCCCCTAGAGAGGATCCTTCACCTACCTCTGGTTCTTTTAGCTTCATTTCCCTTGACGATCATCTGGTGGTTGGATTTCTTGGCAGCATTGTTCCTGTAACTAAAATAAACTCCCAGAGACTATGTAAAAAAAAAAACCGAAAAAAACATATGAATTACAGGCCTAAAATTTACAAACTCGGATACATACCTTTGAAGTTTGTTAAAACCTGGTTATTTTGATATTCACAGGATCTCTGTGGCCTTTGAATTACTTGTCTTGCTCCTTCAGATTCTTTGGAATCTCCTTGTGTGGAATGATTTTGTTTACAATGAATCAAGAGAATTTAAATAGGGAAGAACTTACAATGTCGCATCATCCATTCAATTTGGGTTATGAGTGAAATTTTAACAAATTTGCCGCCAAATATCCATAACTTAAATTCATAGTGGGTTGACGACAGAGGCATAGGTGGTGAAGTGTTCTATCAGTGATTTTAAATGGTTGTTTTGATTGGCGCACGAGGTAGCAACTAATGCATGATTTTGTATTAATTAGCTCCTTAAATGATCAAAATTCGATCATATCTAATGCTAAAATGTCCCATCGTGTCTCTCTCTTAGTGGATGGATTGGGGATCAGGGATGTGCTATGAATTTTTTCGTTGATGTCTTTCTGCAAAAATATCCGACGTTGATCAATTTAACCATATAATGGTGTTGTGGAAAAGCTGACTCGGAGATGTGACTCAGACCTAGGAAACCAAGAATGACTCAAGATAAGACTAGACCATGCAATCCTCCTACTGGGTAAAGCCATGTGGCGTTGAATATTTGTGACTTAATTAACGTGTACCAATCAAAGTCGGGACCTTTCTTAATTTATTCATTCTAAAACAAACCTTAGCTTGCCGATGCCAAAAAAGTATCTAGTGTCAGCGATCGATGATAAACCTATCGAGAGCTTCCTTCGTATTAGTTTCCTTGAAAAAGTCCCGATGTTGAAGACGCATCGGGGATTGATGATTGGGAATACCTTTAGCGTGGTTAGAATGTTTGTTGTGATCCTTTTAGGTTTTCCCAAATTCTGATAAGCGCATCGAGCATCAGCTATCGATGATATATTTTTTATCTTCATTAACATCTATCCCCTTCGTCTTTTACCGATGCCAAAGGGGAATCGACTATCCATTATATCCTTATGTAAGACTTGACGCAAGACAAAAACTTCCTTTTTTTATGCCTAAGGATATCGGCGCTCGGCAACTGAGGTTTCCCGAGTGGTTCTTTTCCTTCTTTGAATTCCTTCTAATGCCGAATCTGAGCGCGTCAGGTGAATTGTTTTAGCTGTCGTTTCTTTATTCAGGTGTTAAGGCCTTTTTAAGTCACGGAGTTTCATAAGTTCAAACAAATATGAATAGGTGATGAGATTCATGAGAATAAGCAAAGACAAAACCATTTCTCAATATGATTTTGAATCATACTATGCAAAAGATCAAGTGGTACCGAAAAAAGTGAAAAATTGACAAAGTCTTTTTAGGGTGTGTTGAGTGCTCAAAAAATGGTGACTTACTGGGCGAAAGAATAATCTTTGTTCCTACCTCGGGCTCAAGTGAAGGTGACACAAAATCTGATTATGAACTAGGCTGGTTTTTATTAGAGCCTCTTTTATCCTTGCATTTGAAATTCCCTGGTTGGTGCATTTGGGCCTATCTTTGGGGTTTTCAACCTTTATTCCACCTTTGTTATGTGTAACCATGACTCACACCCCCTTTGAAAAGAGTCTAGTAAATAATTCACTGGCACTAGGCCCTTTAGTTACCCTTATTCACTTGCTATCGTGTTGTTGTGGTGTTGCTCCACTGCCAACGAGCGTCCATAGCCTCGACAAAATCACCCCGACATCACAAACCTTGCTCCGCTGCCAGTGAGCGCCCATAGCCCTGATGGAGTTATCTTCATACCCTCTCCTACTATGCACTCATTTGATATATTTGATTTTATTTCGATAGAATGCCCTGAGCGAGTGGAAGAGGAGGACGTATGTTATTTTCAAAATGAGGTGGTTAAGGTGAAATTTTGCTAGCTCTGTCTCTGAGGTACATGCAGTCCTTTCTGACTTACCATATTTCCCTTAACATTTTACCAGAACACCAGGGAGACACTTCATCACGTTTCCAAGGTTGTTCATCTATGCAAGTTAGCTAGAGGACCCCTTAAAACAACTGCAGGTCCCCTAGCACTTTTTGTGTTGTATGTGGGCGATGAGTTAGGATCAAAGATTGTCATATCGCACGAATTAAGGTCAACCATTGTTTTGATAAACACAATCCTCAAAAGAGTAGAATTAAAATAGCAAGAAACAAAAAACAAAAATGCATCACGCAATTGACCTACCTAAAACAACCATTGTGAAAATATACACACAAGAATCTTTTTTTTTTAATGGAAATATTGTTTTAGGGCTTGGCCATTCACCGGGAGGGCATCAAGTTTCCCCCTCATATTCTGTAGTTGATAGGTCCCTACCCTGATCTTCTCGGCCACCTATAAAGGTTCGAGCCATAGATTTTGAAACTTAGAATGTTTTCCTTTAGGCTCATTTTCTCTATCCCATTTTAGACTAAGTCTCCCACTTCAAAATTCTTCTCTTTAGCGTTACGATTATCAAAACACCTTTTAAATATTTGTTTATGAGCTATGAAATTTGATTTTTCTTTCTCTCTTTCTTCTTCCAGCATGAGGAGGGTATCAATTCTTTTTTGTATGACTGATGAGGGTTGTCCTCTCGAATCTTGAGCAAGTCAAAGAGATGGAAGATATAGCCCGTTCGGGAGAATGGATTCTTGTCTGTATACCAGAAAGTATGGGGAATTCCATATGGATTCCTTGGGTGTCACTCAATCATCCCATAAGGTGTTGTGGAGCTAACTATTCCAATTCTTCTAGTTGTCTGTAACTTTTTTCTTCAATATCCTCACTAGGTTCTGATTAGTTGATTCTGCCACTCCGTTCCCTTGTGGATAGTAGTTTGCAGAGTGTCTGATTATGATTCTTTTGTCCAGAGAAAACTATGTTAATAAGGTGGAAGAAAAGTAAGTTGCATTATAAAAAACAAGGATGAAAGTCACACCTAACCTTGTGATCAACTGTTCTTCTATGAATTGGATCACCACCTTTTCATTTACATGAGTTAGAGGGATGGCCTCTGCCCATTTCATGAAATAATATGTGGTGGTTAGTATGTATATATGTTGTTTTGAAGAACTCGGTGTAATTTATCCTATGTTGTATAACCCCCATTGCTCGAATGTCATGGAAACAACCACCAGTTGGAGTGGGACAACTTCTCTCTTCTCCCTCCCCATGCTTATTTGACAAGTTTTACAGTTTCTAGCGTATGTGTAGGCATCCCTGAAAAAAGTAGGCAAATAATAGCCAACTCTCAGTATTTTATGAATAGTGGTGTTTCCTGCGAAATGTCCACCTGCATGACCCTCATGGAGCTCCTTCATAACTTTGTCTACATATTCACGTTCGAGACATATTAAAAGTACCCCATCATAATTAACATGGAAGAGCACCAAATTTATGAGGCGATATTGTGCAGATTTTAATTTGATGGCTCTCCTTTCCCTAGGGTTGAGGTTTTCTGGGCAAGTTCCACGATGCAAGAGATAAGTCAGTTTCTCATACCAGGACTCTTTCCCTGGGGAGACATATGAAGCTTCACCACACCATAATGCCAATTCATTCTCCCATCTGAGGTCTTCATTTACTTGGTCCTGGGCTTAAACTGCCATTTTTCATAACCCTTGTCCTTTAACCAGTTTATCAGGTTTTATATCTAGATAAAATTCTTGGACTACTTCCATCCAGTTTCCTCTTCTTTCCCCCATCTCCTGTTGAGTGAATAGGGATTGGAAAATAGGGTGAGGCACTATGAATTTGGTATGAATCTTTAGGATGTAAGATGTAAAATGTAAGATATCGTAGTCTTAATATTGTTGAAATCCCTTTTCCGTTCATCGTCCCACTTAAATTAAACATCTTTGTGGATCATTTGTTTTAAGGGTTTGATAGTTTCAACGAAATCGGGGGTGAATTTTCTTACAAACTTGATTTTATTGAAGAACGATTACATGGCCATTTTGTTATGAGGTAATGTAAGCTGAGATATAGCCTTAATCCTTTCTGGGTCTATGTGAATCCCTGCTTGAGATATAATATGACCTAGAAATTTACCTTCCTCGACACCAAAGACAGTTTTCTTAGGGTTTAAGGAGATACCGTATTTCCTACACGTTTCAAAAATCTAGGTTAAGTGTTGGATGTGATCTTCTCTATTCTTTGAATACACAGTCATGTCATCCAAATAGACTACTACACATTTGTTGATTTGTCCTCGAAACACTACGTCCATGGCCCTCTGGAAGGTTTCCCCTACATTTATTAACCCGAAGGGCATACATTTATACGTGAAGGTTCCCCACTTGGTTTGGAAGGTAATTTTCAAATGGTCTTCCTTTGAAACTAGAACTTGGTTGTAACCTAAAAAACCCTCCAGGAGGGAGAAAATCTCAGAGCCCGACATAGTCTGCAAGAGTTGCTCCATAGGTGGGGCTAGGTAGTTGTCCTTTTCTAAAGCTCTGTTGAGGTTTCTGAAATCTACGCATAGGCGGATCTCCCCCGACTTTTTCCTGAAAAGAACCAAATTTGATACCCATGTAGAGTGTTTAACCTGTAAAATAATCTTGGCATGTAGTAGTTTCTTTAACTCCTAACACATGAGAGGCTCCAGTGATGGGTGGTATTCCCGGAGCTTCTGTTGGAAGGGATTTACTTCAGTCTTTAATGAGATAGTGTGTTGAATGATACAAGTATCATAAGTTTTCAGATCTCGGTAGGACCATGCAAAAACATCTCGATAATGTCTAAAAAAATTGAGATAGGCATTCCTTTCCTTTTTAGATATTGTCTTACCGAGATTTATATTTTTTTGATTTTTCGGGGTTCCTAGATTTATAGTTTCGTGCATGGGACAAGAACTCCCCATTTTCGTGTTTGTTGACTCCTTGAATATTTCCCTCGGGTCAAAATTTTTTTCTAAATTGGCTACTCCCTTTGGTATCTTGTGAGACTTTGGTTTGTCAATCGATTGATCTGTATGAGGATCAGTTTCTGCTAATTGCTCTTGGAATACTTAATCGTCAATAGCCAAGTCTTTAAAATTATCTTGGTTGGTCAAAAAGTTGATGATTTGTTCATCTCCTTCAAATACCTTCCAATTAGAAATATTGTTGGGCATCTACGGTTTGTAGAGTAGCTCCACAGTGAACCAATTAGCTTCATAGTCTTCTAGATGTGATAGCCTTGAGGCAGTGGAGCCAAAGAATCAACAAGCATGTTCTTTGTTCTGGGGATTGTTGTAAGGTTGAAGGCTTCAAAATTCTCTATTAGCCTGTGCAATTCCTGTTGGTAATTCTTCAGGTGTGGAGAGTTGCAATGTATAGTGTTCCTTACTTGTCTGACGATGATTTCAAAATCTATGAAAACCTTCAATTATTTAACGTTTAAGTCTATGGCTTTCTTTAGCCCTTGTACTAGAGCTTCATACTTGTCGATGTTGTTTGTCCACTCGAATTCTAGTCTATAGGACAAGAAATGTTGTTTAACTTTTGGATTAATGAGGATGCACCTTGTCCCTGACCCTTCTTGTGATTTATATCCATCAAAGTATAAGGTCTAAATTGGTGAGAAAAAATTGTCAGTTTCCCTTTTCCTACCAATTTCCTCCTTTCCTCCTACTTGTTTCATGATTTCTAACGTAGGTCCTTGACAGAAGAGGGTTTCCTCTGCTGTTGTCAACAAGTTTTCTTGAAAAATCATTTCGGAGTTTTCAGTAAGAGGGACATCAGATGAGAGGAGGGAGAAATTCCCAAAATCAGAGTCACGGGAATATTTTCCTAGCACGGGGAAATCTATCGATGAGGGTCATTGAGGGTTTCTAAGTCAGTGACAACATGTTTTAAATATATTTCCCTATCAATCCTGATCATATTCATATGTCCCTTTAATGGCAGCCAAAGGTGAGACCAATCCGTACTAAAGTATCCATTTAACTTCTTAGACCAATCTCGACTTAATAACAATCCATAAGCTTCTGGGATATCTACTACAATGATGTCAATTACTTGCACAAATTTTGGGTGTTTCACCATTCTGATCATTACATCTTTGAGCTCTCCCATGACCTTCACCTGGGTTCTGTCTAGTTGTATAAAATGTTTATCGCTTTTGAGAGGGACAACATTTAATTTTTTGAAAATAGACAATGTCATGACATTAGAGGATGCTCCCAAGTCAACCAAACAATTATGGAGGTTTTTGTTGAAGACTTCAAATGTCAAAAGGAACAGTGGTAAAAAAGTTTTTCCCTTCTTATCTTCAGAGTAGGCATTCACAGTTGGTTTATTCCTTAGATCCATGGGAGTTAGATTTCCTCCTTGGTCAGTGCTTGTTGTAGGATTTTCTACTGATTTCAATGCTTGTAACATAAATTCCTTTTGCTGAGAGATTCTACATATGTCCATGACCGATATATTTGCTTTCAACTTTTTCAAGTATTCTACTATGTTGTAGTCTTGCTTGGGTGATTCTCGTGTATGGATGTTTATAATATTTCTTTTGGGAACAAAAGGTGCTTTCGGGTGATCGAGAGTTGGTTCTCCTCCCAGATTTTGGGCAGTAGTAAGATCGTTTGAGACAGGTTGGCCCCTACTTCATGTTTTCACATCCAAGACCTCTGCGGGTGGTCCTTGAACCTCAAATAGGTCATCGAGAGGCATTGGTAGGTGGATCAACTTCTTCTAGATCAACAACATTCATAAATGATTTTCTTGATTGTTCAATTAAAGAAACTTCATCTAGAAACCGGTTGGACATCAAATTCATGGAATGCACCCATTTTGGTCAGTCTCTTTCAAAGTGTTTCTCTTGGTGATAAGTGCAGAAAGAGTCAAATGCTATGTTTCCCAGATCGATGTTTAAGTTGGCCAGGGGAGGTTCAATTTCTTTGAATGATGGATTTCTTTTAAAAAAAGGTTTATAGGGCCTCTGGCCTTGGTTTCCTTCCCCTACACTTATTTTCATGCCTATGATTTCATTTGACAACTTCTTGACCATGCGTTGTAGGTCTTATATATCCCCACTTCCCTTTTCGGGACCTTGTTCTGTTTGTTTCCCTGGGGGTCTAGTCAACAGTAGTCCTCTCCTGGGAGGAGGTTTAAATTCTTTCTTAACTAATGAGACTTGGCCTTCTTTACATCCCTTCATTTTAAATTCTATAATTTTGGCTTCTTCAAAAATTTTAGCTAAGGTTGCTTTGGCAACCCTCTTCACAAACATGGAAATAGAAGCTGGGAAGGCGTTAACATATACTTCGATTTGAAACTCCTGAGTGGGTTTAGCTTCGGGTTGGAATTTGTTTAATATAGTGGTGAATATTTGATTGAAGTATTTAACCTTCTCCTTTGAACTCATGGTGGTGACGAACAATTTGGCCATCAAAGCTCCTGTAGTGGTTTCTTTTGCAAATTTATCTAGAAAATCCTTTTGAAACTTTGTCTAACTAGTTATGGATCCTACAGGTAAGTTAAAATGCCACGTGGAGGTTGAATTCTCAAAAATATAGGGGAATAGCCTGCATACTATGTCTTCATGTTGGACATTCATCAGTCTAATAGCTAGTATGAATTTTTTGATATGGTCTTCAGGCAATCCTGAGATTTCAAGGTCAAATTTAGGAAGTAATTTTTCTGGATGTCGAGGAAGGTTACGTACTCGCCCAGGGATGGAAAAAGAATCTTTGGAAAACCAATGTTGATTTTTCTGAGGTCGGTTCCCCTTTATTCATTATGATCATTGTTATCTTCCATGTTGTCCTATCCCAAAACTGAGATTTCTGAGTTAAACTCTTCCTCGTCGAAAAAATTGTCAGGCTCAGAGCAGTTGTCGACTGGTGTTTCGGGGATTAGATTAAGAGAATGTTTGATTTCTGTGAGGGAGAAATATATTAGGTATTCTACTGTGTGCACAAAAACCTGTTCGGGGGACTCGACCACTAGTCTGCTTATTTGTTTTCTTCGAGGAAGTAATGAAGCTAAGGGAAACACACCAATCTGTCGGGCGTAAGCTCTTGTGATTCTTCTGAATTGGTTCAATTCCTCATGAGGAAGAGTGTAAGGTATCTCGGGGAATATATGTTATTCCTTTGGCTAGGGTGATCTACTCATTTCAAGAGTACTCAGTGTGTGGGATGTCTTGGGAATGACTATCCATGCATGTGGGTTGTTTTGAATCTACAGGCAATGTCAAATATTTTGTAGAAAGTATTGGTAGCCATTCATTCTTCGAGCCCTCCTTCTAGCTCTAGTTCTATTGAGGGATCCTAAATCCATTTAACTCAACAGTAGGAACCAAACACATCGTCGAGGCCCAATTAGACTCTGCATCGTTTAAGGGTGGAATGGTTCTCCAGATTGCGATCTGACCGATTAATCGATGAGATTTACGTAGTGATTGACAGGATGTCTTCTTGTGAAAGCTTCTTCTTCAGTTTGAAAGTTCTCTTTTTGTATTTTCTCTTATAGGTGGGATCGATACAAGATAAAAGCTAGTATAAACCAATTGAGTAACAAAGTGGGGAAGCTTAACTACTGGATAAGCCTGAGCTTGGGATAACCCACGTGCTCAAACATGCAGACAATGATTCTTACACCTACGACAAGCATGGTATTAATGCATTAACCCGTCGGTGTTCCAATTATTGACTAAGATACACTTATCAGAAGAAAACATACATGCAATAAATGATGGAAAGAAAAATAGTTTCATTAACTCTAATCATTAATCACATATTAACACAATGATTTACTTTTCATCATTAAAGACAAGAACTGTAAAAATATTGAATCAGATAACTTATCAACAGATTCAGAAGATCTTACTCATTACACCGTCCATTCATGAGATAAAATAAGAAATAATTCTTCATTAGATCCAATCACACACACTTTTGATCAAAAACACAAACTTGTCTATGGTCCTAAACAAGACTTCTCAATTAAGGAAGCTCCGAAATAGTTCTTTACAAATCCAAAAAATGAGGGTTTTTGCAACAACCATCAATCATTGCTAACAGGTCAATCCTCTTATTTATAACATATAATGAACTAAAAATAACTATTAAAAGTGTAGCTAAGTAAAACAAAAACTCATCACATGGCGCTTTCATCTCTTAGTCTTCTAAGAGCCATCAAATGATCTCACTTGAGTGGATGACTCTTCTCATACTCCGACCATTTGATGAAGAGATCCTCGCATGTGTTGGCATACGAGAATCTATGTTGTTCCTTTGGGGCCGAAAGGATCTCTCTTATCTCTACTGCTCGTGCTCGATACTTGACTATTCTAGCACTTAACTATTGCAACATGGTTTAATCTTTGATCGGGTGTTCCATGAACTGCTGCACTTGAATTGGTGCCATGTTCGCCACCCTTTATATCTCCACAACCCATGATGAGTCTTGTTTGGCATGTAACTTGATTATGTAACGCAAGTTGACAAAGTCATTGGGTGTGCCAAATTCAGGGAGGCGATGTCTCTCATTGCCCGGTTGATCGTGGTCCAACTCTTCTCACACTCAGCCCAGTTCTCTTGGATTTCCTGATGAGGTTCTTGAGCCATTTTTACCCAATATTCGACCAAATTATTTATGCGATCGATGCTACTTTCCCTTAGTACCCGGATGTCGTTCTCTTCGGCATCTCGGGCTTGTTGAACCGCGCTGATGTAGTCGATCCTTCCCATGGCTTGGTGTGATTTCTCATACCACCTTTCCATATCCTTGCACGTCACAAGTGCCATGAGGGTGTCTTCTTGAAGCTTGACTATCCTTGCAGTGAATAGGTGCCACTCATCCGTAAAATTACTATAGGCCTCCTAGAATTCGCTTCTTGGGAACATCGCATCTTGTGTGGTGTCTTGGTAATATTTCGCCAAATGGCGTAGATGTTCCAATTCCTTCAGTGTAGCAACCAACTCATCTTCATCCCTTTTCTCTCTGTCCAGGATGGCATATGTGATTGCCATCCATGCGTCGATAAGTTCAGATGTCTCGGCATGCTCTGTGTTAATTAGTTTATCCTCTATGGTGACGAGGATGGAGCGATTTAGAGTAATCCTTCTCTTTTTGGTGGTTCTCTTCATGGTATATTTCATTTTCTGGTCATAGGATATGACATGTATATCAACAACTTCATCCATGGATTTGGGGATTTGTTGATCTCCCCAGGTAAGCATATTTCCCAAGCTTCCAACCATGTATATTTGTTCAAGACTGGGTTCTTGAACTTCTTTCGTGTGTTCCAAAGGTTCGGCCTCCAATTGTTTCTCATCGAGAGGTTGAGTACAATGGTAATAATTGAAGCATCAGGGGTAGGCTCGGTACTTACTTGATAATCGACTATTGAGATGTCGATTTCCTCCTATGGAACTTCTTCCTTTTGTTCACCCGACCCTGGCTCGTCTGACGGACTATCCATTTGGGTCTTTGGTACATCAAGTAGCTCAGTGTCTAAGACACTTTCAACCTCCTGGTTATTCTGTGGAAGGCCCTGAATTCGAGCATCGAGAGTTGGTGAAGATGCCTTCTCGGGTTCCTTTTCTTTTGTGTTCTACATTAGATTCACCAGGGACACCTCTGAACTTTTCTCAACATCATAGATCGTTATGATGTCGTGGAGGGGTTTGGTGCACTTTCTCTACCTGATGTTCTTGCTATCTCTGGCCGATATGAAACTTACCCTAGTGATCCAGCCTATGGCATTGTAAATTCATAGTTATCTAACTTGGTGATTTCGTCAATTTGTATTAGCTCAGAGAAACTTGGACCTGCCCAACTTTCATCTGGGTTGTCGGCAGGGACCCTTGCAATTCCTACAAGGTCTGGGTCATCCTATAGTTGATCAATTATTCATTGCACCTATTCTATCACGATAAATCCCCTCGCCTGTGCATCCTGTATCATAGGAAATCCCCTATCCTACGCTAGAGCCACCAGGGGAACATCTGTTGCCTCTACCGCTTTGATTTCTTCCTTGGCTCTGAGGGCCTCTTGATCCAACTGCTCTATTGTCATCGCATTTTCATCTAGGCTCATGGCCCTGAACCTAGTCATTTTGGGGTCGACCATCCTTGCTACCATCTCGTTCTAGTCTTGGGCATTTTTTGTGAAGACTTCATCTTCGAATTTGTCATGGGTGTATGGCCAACAGGATGACACTTGTGAAGCATGTTGCAAGACCTGGCCCTTTGGATCATGCTTGCGAAATCATCCTTTTTGGAATTTGAACTCGATTTGGCTAAGCCATTCTTGTCTAGCTTGAGAGATATCCTTTACCAAGTAGAAACCTACATGGAAACCATAGGGTATGAACGCCTGCTTCTTGTCCTTGACTAGGGTGGCGTTGTAGCCTTGCAATATGGTTTGATAGCATATTTCTCCTACTACAAGTAGGTCTGGGACATGAGTTGGTAGGAGATGTGGTGCTTTAGAGGCCCCAAACACCCTGATGTAGGCATTGTGGTTGTCCAAGTACCAGTGGCCTACCTTGGATATCATTTTCTTGGCTGCAACCGATAGTCGCGGGCATTCCTTCTTAAAAAGAATAAAATAAATTTGCGCGATGGATTCATTGTAGATGAGGGAGTAATACTTCTTATACATGTTCTCCCATAGCATGCTAAAATAGACGTGGACCGGGAGCTCCACGACATGCCAACTCAGATTCATGTCGATGAAGATGTTTATGGAGCACATGACATCGAGAAACTATGAAGTGATGTAGAAAGTTGGTGTCTCTCCTTCCTTTAGCGTCTAATCCTATTGTATACAGATGCTCAATTGTTTAGAAATTATCACTCCCTAGTTGAAACCGCTCTCCAAGATCACCACTGTGTAAGCCAAGGGCATCCATGCCTCTGAAAATATGGAGTAGTCCTTCTCTCCATATAATCAACAGATGAGAGCCATCAAATAGATGTATGGCTCCCTTAAGTTGGTCGTCTTGTACTAGCCAGTTCTCTATTTGGTGAACTTCTTGTCTTCCCTGCACCATGAGGCCATCACCCATCTAGTGTCATGGCACTCGTAGAACTTCATGACAAAATATGTATTTAGACTGATCCGGATTATTTTCGGCACGAAATGAGAGCGGAGATATAATAAAGAAATGCACAGAGATATCGCGTATATCCAGTAATATAATAGAAATATATCATAGATGCAACCATAAACACAGAGATACAGTAATACATGATTTCTATTAATGAAATAAATGTACAGAGACTGTAAAAATACAGAGTGAAAGACTCGCTAGAATGGTGGTAGCTTATCTCTGAGAAGAGATGTGACGGCTACTCACATTCGCAAGAAGATGATTACAATGAGGCTCTGAAGGCCTTTTTACAATAAGCAGGAATGCCAAAAACCCTAGACATCCAAAAACCTAACCCTGGGAGATGAAGCGCCAAAAGTCATGTGGGCTCCGTTTGGGTAAGTGAGTACATCAACTTCCCGGGGTTGTAACTTTTGCATATGATCTCCGTTTTAGGCGTGTGATAGCTCGTTGAAAAGGTATAGTTGAGGAGATTCATTTTGGGGGCTCAATTATGCCTTCAGTTATCCTTAAGAACCTCGATCTAGAAAAACCTTCATTTGGACCCTCAAAATGGCCCCGGAAGTTAAAACCTGCTAAAAATAGTAAATTGCCAAAATTGCCAGAAAACTATTTTGAGCCATTTGGAAAAGGTGGGTGGCCACTGATATCCACCTGGATCAATCCTCCCTCCTTAGGAAGCAATGGTCTCCATTGCGTTGAGTTCCCGGGGGAGAGGGAAAAGCATTTGTTGAATCTGCATC
>ML782568.1:450268-472329 GCA_009831015.1 Picea engelmannii | reverse complement strand
GATGATTACAATGAGGCTCTAAAGGCATTTTTACAATAAGAAGGAATGCCAAAAACCCTAGACATCCAAAAACCTAACCCTGGGAGATGAAGCGCCAAAAGTCATGTGGGCCCCGTTTGGGTAAGTGAGTACATCAACTTCCCAGGGTCATAACTTTTGCATACGATCTCCGTTTTAGGCGTGTGATGGCTCGTTGGAAAGGTATCGTCGAGGAGATTCATTTTTGGGACTCAATTATGCATTTGGCTATCATTGAGAACCTATATCTAGAAAAACCTTCATTTGGGCCCTCAAAATGGCCCCAGAAGTTAAAACCTGCTAAAAATAGTGAATTGCCAAAATTGCCAGAAAGACATTTTGAGCCATTTGGAAAAGGTGGGTGGCCACTGATATCCACCTGGATCATAGACACTCCTCGGGGTCTCTAAGTTTGTAGTATTTATGAACTTCTACCTATAGGAACAGTCTGACACACCCACCATTTGCATCATTGATTAAACACTTCCATGTGTCTGTGTCGTCGATGAGAAACTTCAGGACTTCAATACAGGGAAAAAAAGGGGTTTTGCTTGCCATCTTATGCAGGTACGACCGTCGAATTTTCGGGAAAACCTCTTTGTCGAGCGCTCTTACATCTGGATCACTGCGTGGGACATATTCTTAGTATTCTTCTCAGCTGATCTTGTTAAAGAGTTCTCCCCAATGTGGGAGTTTCATCTTGGACCCCATGCTTACCTTTGTATCTCTAAAGGCCAGAGGCTGGATGAAAACCTTCTTCATTGTTGTCTTAATGACTGTTTCTGGCCTCATAGTGTATTCCAATTGTTTTGCGGCCCCTGGAGAGGAGCCTTTGCCTACCTCTAGTTCTTTCAGCGTTGGTGCCCGCAGTGATCGTCTGGTGGTTGGATTTCTTGGCGTCATTTTTCCTTCAACTAAAATAAACTCTCAGAGATTGTGTAAAACAAAAAACCGGATAAAAACATATGAATTATCGGCATCAAATTTACAGACTTAGATACATACCTCTGAAGTTTGTTAAAACCTGGTTATTTTGATACTCATGGGATCTCTGTGTACTTTGAATTAATCGTCTTTCTCCTTCAGATGCTCTGGAATCTCCTCACGTGCAGAATGATTTCGTTTATAACACCTCAAGATAATTTAAATAGGGAAGAACTTACTGTTTCAGATCAACCATTCAATTCAAGTTATGAGTGAAATTTTAACAAATCTGTCGCCGAATCTCCATAACTTAAATTCATCGTGGGTTGATGGTGGAGGCGCGGGTGGTGAAGTGGTCTATCAGTGATTTTAAACGATTATTTTGATTGGCGCACGAGGTAGCAACTAATGCGAGATTTATTATTAATTATCTCCTTAAATGCTCAAAATCCGATCGTATCTAATGCTAAAATGTCCCATCGTGTCTCTCTCTTAGTGGATGGATTGGGGATCGGGGATGTGCTATGAACATTTTCATTGATATGTTTCTGCAAAAAGATTCGTTGCCGATCAATTTAACCGTATAATGATGTCATGGCAAAGCTGACTCATAGGTGTGACTCGGACCTAGGGAACCAAGAATGACTTGGGATAAGACTAGACCATGCGATCCTCCTAATGGGTAAAGCCACGTGGAGTTGAATATTGGTGACTTAATTAATGTGTACTAATTGGAGTTGGGACCTTTCTTAAGTTATTCATTCTAAAAAAAACCTTAGCTTGCCGATGCCAAAAAAGTATCGAGGGTCGGTGATCGACGATAAACCTATCAAGAGCTTCCTTCATATTAGTTTCCTAGAAAAAATATCGATGCCAAAGATGCATCAGGGATCGGAGATCGGGAATACCTTTAGCGCGGTCAAAATGTTTGTTGTGATCCTTTTAGGTTTTCCCCGATTTCGATAAGCACGTCGGGCATCGGCTATTGACAATATCTTTTCTATCTTCGTTAACATTTATCCCCTTCATCTTTTACCGATGTCGAAGGGGAATCAAGTATCTACTATATCCTTATGCAAGACTTGACACAAGACAAAAACTTCCTTTTGCATATGCTGAAGGATATCGACGCCCAGCGACTGAGGTTTCCCGAGTGGTTCTTTTCCTTCTATGAATTCCTTCCGATGTTGAATTTGAGCGCATCGGGTGAAGTGTTTTAGCTGTCGATTCTTTTTTCAGGTGTTAAGGCTTTTTTAAGTCATGGGGTTTCAAAATTTCAAACAAATTTGAATAGGTGATGAGAGTCATGAGAATAAGAAAAGACAAAACCATTTCTCAAAATGAATTCGAATCAGACTGTGAAAAAGATCAAGTGGTACCCAAAAAAGAAAAAAATTGTCAGAGTCTTTTTAGGGTGTGTTGAGTGCTCAACAGAACCCTACCCTTCCCAATCCCTCGAGCTAGAGGGGGATCCAATAGAAAAACCAAGCACCACCAAGAAACAAAAATCCCATGTGATTAAACCTTGCAACAAGACCAAAACAATGAACAAGTAGACCAAAGCAAAACCAGAGCATACTTTTGCATGAGAAATAGGGGAAAGAACAAACAAATAGAAAGAGAGAGCCAATTGGAAGGGAATCCTAGTCTTGTGTACCCAAGTGAGGATAAACTAGTCAATTTGACTCTCATATCAAATAGACCTATGTTGCACCCTCGTATAAAAAAATCATTGCCACCCAGTGTCATAATCGCAAATTATGATGTAAAGTAATTTTATTGATATAAAATATGACAAATTTTGTTGTAGTGGCAATACTTGTGACACAAATCATGGCACATTATGACACTAACACACCACAAATTGCAATGCACTCAAATGTGTTGCAACTTCCATTGTGAAAACACAAAAAGTGTATTGTCAAGCAACACTAGTTTCAATGCTAGGGCTCTATATTGTAGTAATGAAATATCAATTTCTGATATTTTTTCACACTCAAAGTAAAGGTCCCATGTCAATCAATGTGCAAGGATTGCAACATTAATTATAAGGTGAAATATATATATATATATTTTTTTTATGTTTGTAGATGACTCAAATATTTACAAGTATAGTTGATTTAGGACATCGGATAATGTTGATTAGAAATGAATGTTGGTATCAATTATTAATCGTTTTGTCTTTCATTACAAGTATGGATTCTAAAACTCAAATAGGTTTAGCTTGTGTGGTGGGGAGGAATGATTATGATCCCCTCCATCGAGGTTCAATTCCCTCAAGTGATAGTGGATGTTATAATGGCTTCGAGGCCTATTATTGACCGGCCATGTGCCCTAACCATCCTCGAAAAAGAGGAGAAGTACTTGGGTGTTTTCTTGAAGGAAAATTTCTTTGAAAAAGAAAAAAAAAACATGGATTCTTAGAAGAAAAGCTTGGACATTTACCTATGATGCTTCTAAAGATTAAAAAATCCAAATAACGACACTTGAATGTTGAAAGAACGTCATTTTTCACCCATACAATGGTGGTGTGGCATGTTAAATGTTAGTTAACATCTTCTTAAAATTGTTTGTTTACATGCAAAGTGCTAATAAAAGTTGGATTTTTTCTATGAAGGTGACATTTGCAAAGCTAACTAACATATATCCATATTAGCCCTAAATCAATTAAGCATTGAGAGGACCCAAAATATACACAAGTGCAAACTTCTCAATGCTCAGATTTTGGGCTAAGATGGATATATGCTAGTTTGCTTTTTAAATTTCGCTACAATAATTTTTCTTAAATTTTATTTAGATTTCAAGTTTTTTTCATTTTATTTTATTTATGTTATGGATATATTTGAGTAGAAGAAATAGTGTTACATAACTTGTGTCATATGTCCAAAAAAAAAAGTTGATGTTCAAAGTCTAAAATTAGGAAAATGAAATAAAAATACCACCCATACCATTTTTTTTTTTAATAAATCATCACAATAATATTAAAAAACATAAATATATTTTAATCTCAAATAATTTAAAGGAAAAATATACATAAACCATTTAAATAAGTGACCTTGAAATTTTTCATATTACACAAATACTTCTCTTTTAATATTTTAAAGATAATAAATTATTTTAACACCATTTAAAATAAAATACACTTAGTTACATTTTTAATAATATTTGTAACTTTGAATTGCTTGAATTAAACTTTCTGGATATATATTGTGTAAGAATTTTTGAAATATCTCACATTTCTTAGACATTCTATCCATCATCAGAGATCAAAAAAAACTAAAATATTAGAAAATATTAAGAGATGACCCTTAATAAAATGAAGAGAAATATATTGAGAATAAGTTATCAAATAATAAAATAGTCATTATGAATAAGGAAAAAATTAGTCATAACTTTATAAATATGGGATGATAAAAATAAAAATATAATAAACATAATAAGAAAATAAAAGAGTGGAAGGATTTTGAGCATTTTATAAAGTAGATTAAAAATATCAGATGAAGGAGGATTAGAGAAGGGAAACTACAATAAAATAAATAGTAATAAATTGAAAGGTATAACTAGATGAAAGGGAAAAGATAGGTCAAGTGAGAGAATGATGAGGGAAAAGAAAAACAAAATAAAGGAGGTTAGGAAAGAGTAAATTGAGTCAAAAAGATAAATATAACTAATTAGGCCTAATGACTGAGGTGATGAATGACGAGCTTCCAAGATTGGCTCAGTTTGTAGCTATGTTCATAATTAAAATTATTAGGATGTTTTTCAATTTATAATGCTTCTCAAATGATGTGAGAGGAGTGATGAGAGGTTGAGGCCAAAATTTTGGTTTGGTAAAAAAAATTAGTTGTTTAGAATTGAAGGAGTGTTCAACAATAGTTGACTTAGACATACGATTGTGAGTTGTATCAGATATATGCTCTTTAAGACGAGATTTAAAGGATCTACTTGTTTGGCCTATGTATGATTTTCCACATGAGCAAGGAATTTAGTAAACTCTTGGGCCAAGCATCGGGTCAAATTTTTCCTTGGTAGCGTTGAATAACTATTTGAGGGTTTTACATAGTTTGAAAAGGGTTTTGATATTCATTTTAACCAAAATTTTAGAAATATGATCGATAATGCCTTGAATAAGGAGAGGAGGAGGATGGTTTTGCTTCTTGAGATACTATTCTAAAATACTCTTTCTAATTTAAGTAAAATAATTTTAACATATATATATATATATTTAAAAGTATTTTTAGTATAAAAACAAATAAATTAATAAATAGAAAAAAAATGTTATAGTTTTTTAAAAAAATTAAAAAATTAAATTATAATTCCATAATTTAAACACATTTAAATAATTGAAATTTTAAAAAATACACTAAGCCACTCTGAACCATAACAGAAAAGGAAAAAATAACTCACATAAATATTTATGTTTGTGCACTTATTAAATCATAAATACCTCCAAATCCTTCTCTTTCTCTGCATGTTCTATGAGTAGAGACGTGCACTAAGTAAGTATTGGACATCTGAAAAGCACTAAAGATACTAAAACAGGGTGAAACAAAAACAAATTTCATTACACTACATTAAAAATATAGACACCATACACCTTGGCATAAATTTGTTATAAGCACCTACGGAGGGTGACTCAGAAAGGTGCAGACACGTGACCGAAAGGAAACAGAGAAGGGAATGACCGAGGACATCAAAAATAGGCTCACGGGAGGGTAGAGGTCGATGGATGTGGCACAAATGTCGAGGAGGAATAGGTTACATTGGATAGCGGAGGGAGTGCGAACATTGAAGAGAAAAAAATCAATATATGGACTACTTCCAATTCATATTCCCAAAATTACTTTTATTTCTAGTCACATCAATTTTCTTTTATTACTAAACATCTATGTTATATAAATTATAGTGTAAAATGATGAATTGTAAATATATGATGCAGAAGCATCTCGCTCTCCAGAAATATATGGTCACGAGGGATAGCTCGAACGGTAAAGACATGCGCACATTCTCTTAGGTTGGGGAGAGGTCACAAGTTCTAGCCTGGCTACGAGTTCTTCGGGCTGCTGCTTTCCACCCCCATATCATCCACTATGTGGGAAAGTATTGGGGTGGGTTCCCAGCGGATTAACTTCCATCTGGAAAAAAAAACTCTTTAAAGTTGAAGAGACCTTAAATTATACTGTAAAAGGATGAAACATAAATATATGATGCAGCTCTTTAAAGTTGAAAAGATCATAAGGTCTCGATGTTTTCCCAAGAGGGGGTTTGGATGAAAAGTATTTGTAAAAAAACTATGGAACATATTCATAGTTCAAAGTTTAAAATTAGAAGGTTCTACCGTGATAAGTGATTACTTAGGAGATAAGTTATTGTTACTGAATCTGAACTATGTGGTAGAATTCCGTGGAGTCTTGTTATATGTAAATATGAGTCATCAAAAGAGATAAAGTCAAATATCTATGTTTAGGCATTCGTTTCCATTAACTTAGGAAGTATGTTAGGGTTTTAATGAGATATGTGAATGTAAGCCTACGGGCATAAATAGAGAGGGATGACCAAAAAAATAAGAAGATCCGAACATAGAAGAAGTTAGGTCAGGATTTGTGTTAAGCATGTACAGTTTCATTTGATTAATGAAAGGCAGATTTGTCATTTATGTGTGTATGTTTATGCATATTGTGAATACTAATTTAATGGTGAATATTGA
Source organism: Picea engelmannii (assembly GCA_009831015.1). Taxonomy (NCBI): domain Eukaryota; kingdom Viridiplantae; phylum Streptophyta; class Pinopsida; order Pinales; family Pinaceae; genus Picea; species Picea engelmannii. Next base: position 465,680 of record ML782568.1, on the reverse strand, counting down.
ATAATAGGGAAACATGTGCTTGACTGTATATAACCTTAAGTGCAAAGCAATCTATCTTTGAATGGATTGTTGGTTATGGAACAAAATGACTGATTCGTTGAGAGAAGAGCGTTGGGTAGAAGCTCTGAGCACGATCTTCCAGTTCTAGAGATTAGGGTAAAACCTTTTGGAAGAATTGATAGTGGAATCAATTCAAAGAATCCAATCATGAGAATGAAGATGTGGGTGAACATTGAAGGAATGGCCAAGTCGTGTGACTTGGGAATTCTAGTAGTTGCATTCTGGTTGAAGGGAGAAAATTAGATTTAATATATGCATTGAGGTATTGAGAAGAAAAGTAAACCCAACATAAGACCACAATTTAGAAAGAGCAAACTTACAACAAAAAAACTTTATTTGTAGCAAAATCAAAACGATGTTGTAATGGTCGTTGAGAGAATAGAAGTTAGAGACTTGCTTTTATTGGAATCGTTGTGGAGAGAGACTGGATCGAGGTCCTTCAGGAAGATTAATCTTGGAAAACGTTGAAAAAAAGAAGATTGAAGCCAATGGTTGTAGCAACCTGTCCAAGGCCATGCCCATTGTGGAATGGTGCATAACACATCAAAAGGGTAAGTGATTTTTTCGTTCACACATTAGTTGGGCTGGCTGATGAGAAGTTGATCCATTGAGATCAGAATTCTACTTGGAATCTTGTGAAAGGAGAAGGGGTGAACATATGAAGTTTCTGAAAAGCTTCATTTATCCAGTTCAAATATAGAAGTCGTGAATGGCATAGAGGAAATGTGTGAACAATCTGTGATATGATTTGTGGTTTTCAGTTCTTAACGATGAGAGGAAATCACACATTTGTATATGGGGTTTATGAGGTTATGTTGAAATATCATAAAACCTATTAGTAAGCAGAGCATTTAAATATGAGAAGCGCTCAAGTGGGTATGGAACCAAATATTAGTTAAGACAAGAAGGAAGCAATGGAAGGTAAGGCTAAATGGCATTCATTCAAGTCCAACAAGGTATGAGTGTTGTATGCAGAAAGAATGCTTGCAATATTGTTAATTTTTTGCAACATGTTTAAATCCCTGTAAGCATAATTACATTCCTATAGCGCTATTAAATTTCTATGGCATACATAGAGTTCTGGTAATGATTATATCATAGAAGGGAAAGGGTTTATAAAAGAGATAGAGTAGGGGTGTTGAGGGCCCCTGCATCAATTGGTATCAGAGAAGGAACATCCCGCAAACAAAAAGTGGAGAAAGGAATTGAAGACAAAGTTGAGGAAGATTAGGTGTGTTGTTTAAGCAATGCACCAATACTCTCAGTAAGAGTAAGCCAGATTGAATTATTTGGACAATGAAGGTTGTAAGATAGGTAGAGACTCTACAAGAGTTCTCTAGCAAATAAATTGCAGCCAAAAATAGGTAAGTCCAGTCAAGAAGTAGAGTTGGGAAAAGTTGTTTTGAAGTCACCTTGAAGGTTTGGTAATAGAAGAATCTTGCAGAGATTGGTAGAAAAGAACTCAAGGTTCTTGGAGAAACAGGTCTACAAAGATCTAAAAAATAATTGTTCTTATTATTTAAACACATTTCTAAGTGTGCCACTAGCAACAATTGATAGATTATTTCAACAGAAGATCACAACTTTGAAGCAGTGATTAAGGAAGCAAGTAGAGGCTTCGAGGTGAAAGAGAAGTGCGACAGAAGAACCTTAACTATTCCAGCTGAGTTTGGAAGGAGGGAGGACAAGTAGATGTTCTTAGGAGAAGGTGAGAGAAATTGCAGGAGCCTAGAAGGAGCAAAGAGAATGCTCAAGAGGTTCTAGAGGGAGAACTGGTGTGACCAAAAGAACAAGTTTAGGAAGAGAAGCTTGGTGAGGTACTTGTAGCAAGATGACGTAAACATGTTGTTCCAGAGGTTTTAGTGTAACTCATCATGAGTGTGAAGAAACGTATTGAGATGGAGAAGAAGGTGACTATTGATAGTCATTGTAGAGGTTCAGAGAGAAGACGCAGTAGAGAGAAAGAATATTCCAAGTCAAATGGCATAAGGAAGAAGATGAATGAGGAAGAGTATGACAAAGAAATAAGAATCCATATTTATTCGTTAATGGGGTTGTTACAGAGGAGTGATTAAGACCAAAGGTGTGGATGGACTATACAAAAGAAATTGAAGTGGCATAGGATGCAAGTGAAGTGGGAGCATAGGTTGAATGTTAATTGAAGGAAGAATTACTCAGAGCAGTTGAATATCAGGAGGAAGTCCTTGTATGTGAACTAGAACATGGACCATTGCTTGGTGAGGATGAGAGTAATGTTGAGGAGAAATATGTTGAGAGCTTCATACATTGTCTGGAAGACCAACATGAGAATTTGATGCCAGGACCATCTGTTGAGGCTAAAGAGCCTATTGATTTTAAATATGATAATTGGTGTGTGAATGTAGGGTATGCAAGTTTATATGATGGAGAGTTTTCTCATGAAGGAAATAATACTGAAATTCCAATCAATGGAATTGTGGAAGGAAGTCTAGTACCAAAATGTTAGGTAGCTAGAGAGGTAGTCAGGGGGTAGTGGGCCCATAGTAATAATAGTGGAGGTCATTCAATGTAAGTTGGACTATGTCCACTATAGTATTAAATAAGGCTCACTATGGTAGTTAGATATAATAAATGTAAGAGGACTTTTTAGAAGGTTCCACTTCTAGAAGGTTCCTCCTCTAGAATGTTCATAGGTGGTTGGTAGAACTATATAAAGGGGTTCAAACAATGTAATGAGACAAGTTGAGAAGTATTGTATTTGGAGTTGAAGATCATTAGGAGGTTTCTCCGTTGAAGAGGCAAGTGAACATCAGAGGATCCCTTCTATAATAGGATCCATTGTATGGTGTTTCCCTACCCTAAGGGTTTGATATAATAAAGTGGTGGTTTTCTATATTGATTCATATATCTTGTGTGGTGATTGTATTTAGATATCTTTGGTACTATTGTGGTATTTTGTATTCAGGTCTTTGGATCTTAACAATTGGTATCATAGCACTTTCCTTGCCAAGAATTGTGGGCAATTTTTTTTTTTATATATATTTGTAGTTTTTTCCGGAGAAGCCAAAGAGGGTCATGACATTTTGGGCGATTTATGTGTATTTTTGTGCAAAATTTGTAGGAATTGGTTGTAGATCTGAGTTCCTCTCAGAAAAACAACCAATTTGAAAACAAATTGTCCAAAACAGAGTCAGAGAAGTAAATTTATTGGCATTTTAAAATCCACTGTTTTTCAGGGGTTTTTTCGCAGATGACCGCGAGAGTTTTCTAATTTATGTAGCACATTGGGGTGGAATTTGCTCAAACAAATTATAGATCTGATTTCCTCTCACAATTTCACCCAAATTAAAATAATAATAATAATAATCCCAAATCGGAGTTATGAAAGTGAAGATATCATTGATTTAAAATCAACCATTTTGGGGGGGTTTCGTGATGACAATAGGATTGCAGAGTCCATAAATTTTCACAACATGCTCAAATTTCTACTAGATTAGATCCATTGGATATAGAATTTCCAGAGCTTTCTTTTGGCATATTTTATGTGGTGTTTCCAATGGCTATTCACTCTCAAACCCTCAAGGAAATTCTACAAATGATTAAAGCATTCAAATCCCAAATGCATGACACATTGCATGACTTTGCAGATGGACTTAGGGATAGTTTTCGTAGTATTCATGATTCCTTGACTAGCATGGAGAAGAGATATCGTATGGTGGAGATCAAGGATGAATATAATCAAGAAGTCTATGCTTGGTATGATTTTGAGGCCGATTGTAATGATTGGTATATGGAGAGTTGTCATTTCTGGGATGACAATCACTTTCATATTTTATTTGATAACTCTACTACACCTTTTGTAGAGAACATCAATGTAACAAATCATGAGCCATTTATGATTACCAGTGTCCATCCTGCATATTCTACAATGGTATTATTCCTTCCAGATTCAACTACAACCCTCTCCCACTATGTGGATGGATATTCTTTTTTTGATCCACATGACAGGTGTCAATATTTGGAGCATCATTTTCAATTGGTTATTGGGTTTTGATATCTCATGTGTGGAGTTCACATGAGCACTTGGACATGGGACCTTGGTTTACAATGGCAGTCGGACTACCTCAGCATGGTATCTTTCATTTCTACATGGGACCATGGTTCTCTAGTCTACTTCAGAACTATGGTCCACACTTATCCATGGGACCTTGGTATACGATTACACACCCTCATAACAAGTGTTGATGACAACATTTTCATAAGGGGGATGGAATGTTAGGTAGCTAGATAAATAGTGTGGGTGGGGGCAGAGGGCCCATAGTAATAATAGTGGAGGTCATTCAATGTAAGATAGAGTAGGTCCACTATAGTATTAAATAAGGCCCACTATGGTAGTTAGATACAATAAATGTAAGATGACTTCTTAGAAGGTTCCACTTCTAGAAAGTTCCTCCTCTAGAATGTTCATAGGTGGTTGGTAGCACTATATAAAGGGGTTCAAACAATGTAATGAGACAAGTTGAGAAGTATTGTATTTGGAGTTTAATTTCATTAGGAGGTTTCCCCCTAGAAGAGGCAAGTGAACAGGAGAGGACCCCTTCCATAATATGATCCATTGTATGGTGTTTCCCTACCCTAAGGGTTTGATATAATAAAGTGGTGGTTTTCTATATTGTTTCATATATCTTGTGTGGTGATTGTATTCATATATATTTGGTACTATTGTGGTATTTTGTATTCAGGTCTTTGGTACTTAACACTTTTGTTCCAACAACCCTTTTTCCAGAAGTTCCATTTCTTCATACAAGTCAATAAATTCACTTGGAATTATACTTGAAATATCCACAGATTCTTCATCAACTGCATCATCTAACTGCCAATCCTTTGAGGATTGTAGTTATTCCTTTAGAGGTTTCTAATTTTCCACCTCTCTGAAATCTTCATTTGTTGTAACAACCTTCAATGGTTGTTCTTCTTCCTGGTTGTTTTCATCTCCAACAGTCTTCAAATCTGCAACTAAACTCACTTCTTCCTTTATTATGTCCTCTCTTTCCAAACTAAGAAAATTATTGTGATCATCCTTTGTTGTATCAAAATCTTCATACTGAACTTCTCCTTTGTTAAGTAACACATCTATGCATTCCTTCTACTGCAATAATTCAAAACTATCTTCACCTGAGAGGCATTCTTCGTCATACATGATGGTATCACCTTCATCAATCTTTATGACAGTTCTATAAAATTGTCCACTTTCATCTACTTCATAAATTGCATGCATACACCAATCATTAATCTCAGGAATACAATACCTCCTTACCAACATCATTGTCAATGCCTCTTCATCTGTGGAACATCCATTAGGTTCCTGATCTTCCTCAAAGTCTAAGTTTCTTCCTTCTGTGTTAAGATCCAAAGACCTAAATACAAAATACCACAACATTCCCTAACATATTTGAATACAATCACCACAAAAGATATATGAAACAATATAGAAAACCATCACTTTATTGTATCAAACCTTTAGGGCAAGGAAACACCATACAATGGATCCTATTATAGAAGGGATCCTCTCTTGTTCACTTGCCTCTTCAAGGGGGCAACCTCCTTCTCAACTTGTCAAAATACTTCTCAACTTGTCTCATTACATTGTTTGAACCCCTTTATATAGTGCTACCAACCACTGATGAACATTCTAGAGGAGGAACCTTCTAAGAAGTCATCTTACATTTATTATATCTAACTACCACAGTGGGCCTTATTTAATACTATAGTGGACCTAGTCCACATTACATTGAATGACCTCCACTATTATTACTATGGGCCCTTTGCCCCCCCCTTGTCTCCCCCAATACCTCTCTAGCTACCCAACAAAAAGGTTCAAATTCAGTATGTCAAATTGAAACTAGAGGAAGAAGAGATTGTTTTGGGAAACAATAATAAAAAGGGGGCTACAAAACAAAATTAGCAGAAATTGAAGCAAGTGTGTGGGTCATAGGTTAGTAATAGTTTTGTGACTCTTATGCACAAAGAAGATGCGTAGAAACAAGTAGGAGATGACAGTAAGCTTCGACAACCAAAGACAAGATTAGATGAAGAAATTGACAAGTTGTGGACATTGATGAAGAAGATAACCAGAAGAAGGTACAACAAAAGAAGGACAATCAACAACAAGGTGAAGTTGACTGAAAGAGATTAGGTCAACAAGATGTATGGGAAACAACAAAACACAATTTGGGATCCTGGAAGATTGAAGATATTTACAAAGGAAGGATGCAACAGAGAAATTGGAAAACTGCAACATAAATTTTGGGATCCTAGAGGATTTAAGTACTGAAGACACATGACGAGGAGGTCATGAATTCTTTCTACCTCGAGAGTATGATGCAGGAGCATCTCGCTCTCCTCAAACTATTCAAGGTTGAACACACCATAAGGTATCGATGTTTTCGCAAGAGGGGGTTTGGCTGAAAAGTCTTTGTAAAAAAACTTTGTGTCATATCCATAGTTCAAACTTTAAAATTAGAAGGTTCTACAGTGATGAGTAATTAGTTAGGAGATAAGTTATTGTAATCGAATCTGAACTATGTGGTAGAATTTGGTGGAGTATTATTATATCTGAATATGAGTCATCAAAAGAGATAGAGTCGAATATCTATCTTTAGGCATTCGTTGCCATTAACTTACGAAGTCTGTTAGGGTTGTAATGAGCTCCTTTTTTATATATGTGAATGTAAGCTTACAGACACAAATAGATAGGGATGGCCAAGCAAATAAGAAGATCAAGCCATAAAATAAGTTAGGTCTGGATTTTTGTTAAGCATGTACAATTTCATTTGATTAATGAAAGGCAAATTTGTTAATCCCATGCGTATGTTTATGCATCTTGTGAATGCTAATTTAATGGTGAATATTGATTAATAGGGAATTTTGTGCTGGACTGTATGTAACCATGAGTGTAGAGAAGTCTATCTTTGAAGGGATTGTTGGTTATGGAGCGAAACGACTGATTTGTTAAGAGAGAAGAGAGTTGGGTAGAAGCTCTGAGCATGAGCTTCCAGTTCTAGAGAATAGGGTAAAACCCTTTGGAATAATCGATAGTGGAATCGATTCAAAGAATGAAATCGCGAGAATGAATATGTGTGCGGACATTGAAGGAATGGCCAAGTCGTGTGACTTGGGAATTCTAGTAGTTGCATTCTGGTTGAAGGGAGGACATTAGATTTAATATTTGTGTTGAGGTATTGAGAAGAGAAGTAAACCCAACATAAGATCATGATTTAGCAAGAGAAAACTTACAACAGAAAAACGTTATTTGTAGTAAAGCCAAAACAATGTTGCAATGGTCGCTGAGAGAATAACAGTCAAAGACTTGCTTGTATTGGAATCGTTGTGGAGAGAGACTGGATCGAGGTCCTTCAGGAAGATTAAGCTTGGAAAACGTTGAAAAAGAGAAGATTGAAGTCAATGGTTGTAGCAACTTGTCCAAGGCCATGCCCATTGTGGAACAATGCAAAACACATCAAAAGGGTAAGTGATTTTTTTGTTCGCACATTAGTTGGGTTGGTTAATGATAAGTTTATCCATTGAGATCATAATTCTACGTTGAATCTTGTGAAAGGAGAAGGCGTGAACATACAAAGTTTCCAAAAAGCTTAATATATCCAATTCAAGTATAGAAGTCATGAATGACATAGAGGAAATGTGTGAAAAATTTGTGATATGATTTGTGAGTTTCAGTTCTTCACAATGAGAGGAAATCACACATTTGCATATGAGGTTGTGTCTAAATAGCATAGACATGTTAGTAACCAGAGCATTTAAATATGAGAAGTGCTCAAGTGAGTATGGATTCAAAGCTTACTTAAAACAAGCAAGAAGCACTCGAAAGTAAGGGTAAATGGCATTCATTCCAGTCTAACAAGGTATAAGTGTTGTATGTAAAAAGAATACCTGCAATATTGTTAAATTTTTGCAACATGTTTAAATCCTTCCAAGCATAATATACCTTCCCCATAAAATAACTAATTCTTAATTTTTTATTATATTTTTTAGGAGATCCCTTTTAAACTTTAAAATTTCCCTAATTAACATGTCAAATACTATATATTTAAGAAAATATTATTATTAAAATATTTTAACTAATTTAAAATATAATAACAAATTTAATCATTCATCTTCATGGCTATATCTCGTTATGTCAAACACTATGTATTTAAGAAAATATTATTATTAAAATATTTTAACTAATTTAAAATGTAATAACAAATTTAATCATTCATCTTCATGGCTATATCTCGTTATTTCCGGCTAAAACAACTTTTCCTATGTAGATATATATTAATTAAACTTTTCCTGTGTAGATATATATTAATTATAAATCTAGCATGCCTTAGTTATAGATAATTCAAGGTTCAATATTTTAATGGCTGAAATGAGATCACAACGATATTGTTTAACACAAACTTATTTATATCAATATTTAACTATGGAATCCAATGCACTATTTTATACTAAGACTAGTGTCACCACTAGTGCCGATCTTCTTGAAGTATTATTTATTTTATTAATATAAAAAAAATAATATTTTTAATGTTTATGAGATTAAAAATAGCCTTTCCATATATATATATATCTGTTTAAATGAAAATGATCATATCAATTTGATAATAATTTATATAAAAGTCTTAGCATCTCCGATGCTGTGTTTTGTGTTTTGTGGAATGACAGATTTCAACTAATGGACTGACAAATTTCAATAAGTTAATATGGAGATCGCAAAACCCACATATTAATATATTGGAAAGAGGTATCGTCCAAGTTTCTCTTCTAATTTTAATATTGAAGATTTATATAAGTTTAAGGATATTCTTTGTTTTTTTAACTCTATAAATAAATTAATAGTTTATTTATCTTGATGAATAGTTTTAGTTTTTTTTTTTGATATTTTAAATTTGGTTAAAAATTGTTATATTTGTAAATTTGAGTAGTTAGTTTTACTTAATTTTAGTGTTTTAAAAGTTTTTCAACACGCTGAATTTATTTATACATTCAGAAATATAATTTAAACAATAGAAAATTCTGATTCCTTATAAATTTGTCTTCTTATCAAAAAACAAAAACTTAGAATAATTAAACAACGTCAATATCAAATACTAAATGATAAATGACTTGAAATTGCTTTCTATCATCATTACAATGCAAAACAAAATTGTAATGTTTCTATTACATATATTTTGATTCAAAATTTGAAGCTATAAAGATTAATATTTGTTCATCCACTTAATTTGGGAAATAAATTATTTTAAAATTCAATTTTTCATGTTTATGTTCAAATACATCTAAATAAAAAAACATCAACAATTACAAAATAAAATGTGAATATAAAAAAAAAACATCAACCATTACACAATAAAATGTAATTATAAAATAAATTGTGTAAGATATTATACATAAATTTCCATTTAATAGATATGGATAAGGTAGATTTTATATTTAATACCAATCAAGCCCAACGAAAATGCGTAGCGAAAATACAAGCCCAAGTGGGATGAGACAGTGACCGAGATCGGTGACATGGCGGCCAATCAAAGCCAGAATAATTGGCCCTCTAATGTGTCGATGACGACATTAGATGCATTGACGGGAGCATGGGGCATGCCATTTCCTAGCGATGAGGGCACAAACGGGGTTGAGTGTGTTGCACTCAAACCCCTTCTTGGTGCCACCTGGAATTTCTTATAAAGTATCTAATTCGATGACTCACTTCATGGATGGAGTATATTCTACTCCACCAATAATGTCCCTTTTGACCACTTATATTTTATGCTAACTTTTACAGCAATGTACGAATAGTTTTAATTTTTTTTATATTATAAAATTGATATTTAAAATAAATATTATTAACAATAAATAAATATATAATTAAGATTTAAATAAATTCAATTTTATAATATTTTTAACGATTACAATTTCAAAATATATATATAAAATAAATCAAATTATTTAATCAATCTTTAAAACTTAATAACCATTCATTTTAGATTTTCTTCTAAAATGAGTTAGTTTTGACTATTCTATTAATTTTATTTGATTTTAAAATTTTTGTAAAAAACCTAATATGTAACATAAAAAATTTAAAATATTATTTTTTAATGTGTTAAAAAATTAAGTTTTCTTACATTTTATTAACTGATAACTTTATAATGTTATTGTAGCGTTCACTTATTTAAAAGTTTCAATCACTTATTGTAACGTTTACATTTTAGTACCAATCACGTTGATTAAGGCTGCTCATACTACCTCCAACACAAATTCTTAAGAGGCAGTATGAGCAGGCTCACTGCCATTGTTATCTTACTTCTCTTTCATAACATCAATGTTCTAAACACAATCTCTTCTAATATTTATTGATAGATAAAAATGGCAACTATATGGCTTTATTATTATTTGAAATTTTTAATTAAAATTGATCAATTTACTGAGCCAAGATTTGGACCAAAGTTAGGAAAATAATATAGTATATGCAATGGGTTTGTTGACCCAAATCCTCTTCTCTTTGGCACCAATTAGTCGATAAGTTGAAGCTTCATATAAAAAATGATTAACTTATTAATCATCGCCAAAGGCACTGTGCCAATGAGTCACTCATTGATTCCTTAAAACAATTTATTTGCTGTTCATTGTTCAAAGTTGGACTTCATTTGCAATATTTAATTTAAGTATATTTTTTTTCACATAAAAACAATTTCTTTGCTATTCATTGTTCAAAGTTGGACTTTACAATATTTAATTTAATTCAAGTATATTTTTATTGTAATTAAAAATAAATATTTATGATCACGTTAACAACGTACATTAATAAATATATCTTTGCGTTAATAAATATATCCATTAAAATGTCAATCTCCATGCTATCCATTGATTTGCAAGCTTTGCCCTGAACTCATTACCTTTGCCTCGTTAATTTGCCTTGGAACAAAATACCCTAAAGGTTAATTTACCTTTATTTAAGACAAATTACATCTTTAATTAATTAATTATAATATCTAGTTACAAACATCTTATACAGTTTGAGTGGGCTTAATGGTTAAGAACATGTGTTTCCTCTTAAGAGGTCACAAGTTCAAATCCAGAAGGGGGTAGGGTATGTATACTTCCATAGACTTTACCAGTCAAATCGTTGGGCGGAGGGGGGTCCCTTGTCCCACAAACAAGGGGGTCTCATACACCAATTTGGTGTGGCTTGGCCGTGACCTTAAAAATAGATTACTATTATTATTATAAATTATAATTACATTTTTACAAAGTTCCCCTCCTATCACATCTTTGCATCCAAATTTAATTCACACATTTATAAATACGTTTTATTTTTAAGGTTCTATTTTCTATGTCTAAACGTGAAGAGTGCAATTGATTTGCAATAGAAAATTAGTTTCAATATATTAATCTTTTATATTGGTGGGTATCACAATGAAATAGTATTTTATATTATTAGTCCCTGCCGTAGGCGTAGAGGAACTATAGCAATTGATAAATCGTTGACTGCATATTACTTTGTCCTTTGACCCAAAATATTTGCACAATACCTATTGTTGGAGCTATGAAAATAAAAACATATATTTTTATATAATAAAAAGTAACATATATGAACTGATTTGATTGGATAAGAGATTGGAGGTCTTATTGCCAACTTTGCTAATCCCAATGTACTATATGGCAACATATCCAAAGTTTTTCTTGTAGTCAGTATGTTTTAATCATATATTTTTCCTGTATCTTTCTTCAAGGTTGATTAATGCGAGCATTAGTTCGTGTAACAGCCTCCTCGTTACGACGACCCAACTCTAGTAACTAGTGCAATTTTTTTTTGTGTGTGTGTGTTTAAAAAGTGTGTGCGCGGGTGTACAAGGAAACAATCAACGCATTCGACTCTGCGTCGCCACCCAACGACGAATAAGACGCAACCATGATGAGCATAACAAGACAACAAGGATGCGCAACAAGTAACTGCAACATTAAACGACATACTCGGTTAGGTACCGAACGAACACAGATGGAAGAATCCATGGTAGTAGATTTTACTATTTTTGCATAGGAAAGCAGGGCGTTTAATCTTAGTTCTCTGCTCCGGAGAGGGAGAAGGTCAGATAGGCTCCTGGCCAACTGCTCAGGCAGAAACTAGTAATCTCCGTCAGGTGTGTCGCAAGAGTGGAAACCCTGCCTTTAAAGGGCCCGAGACTCTTGATACAACACTGGATTCCTTACACAAGAATACACACACATACAGACTATGTACTAAGGCTACAGGGAGGTGTCTACATCCTGCCCGACACAAGTAGACCAACCAATAAAACTGATTCCAACCCAGTACAATAATAAATACGGAAAAACCACGACCACTACGGAAAGCGCAACACCGAAGGGACTCCGTCAACGACCAACCATCAAGGAACGAGGCATTAACCCCGACTCAATTAGTATTATTTACCAATCCGTTACTGCTTGTAATTTTATCGGTTCACAAGTCTCCAAGTCTACTCTAAAATAAGGTAAAAACTATTAATTGCAATTTCCCAATACCAATTCATAATGACGGATTGTACTTAAATTATAGACCTTGCATTTTTATATGTTAATCAATTTTGACAACATTCAACCACACTACCATACAATGATAACAAAATATCTCCTTTCAATAACCCTGCAAATAAATGTCAATCACATTACCTCTAGGCCTTCCATTAAGTTAAAATATAGAAGGTAAAAAGAGTAATATAAAGGAAAATAAGAATTTAATAACTACCTCAGCACCCAATCATAACCATAACATCATTCCTACATAATGCTATAAAATAATGTGATATAATTAATAATGCTATAAATAAGGTGATATAATTAATTATAATTTATTCACTACCCTAACTCCATTTCATCACATAACTTCATTACAATGATCTTTTCCTTTTTCTTTCGGCATGTAAACGTATTTGCATAAAAAGGAGACTTCAATAGGAATTCTTGAAGAACTTGATTGTAAAACATGTACATATGGTAAATTTTAAAATTAACTAATTTATTGCCAATAACTTGATATTATTGAGAGATCTGATATCCAAGAGGTTGACTCTAAATAAACCAACAAAAATACTACAAAAGATTATGTTTAACTTTCATAAAGAAAAATGTCAAGTTTAATATTACATCATATTTTGATAATTTAAATGTACAAAGAGGAATCACTGGAATATGAAGTTATCAAAGAAGTTTTAATGAAGTGTTGTTTATCATATAAAATAATTACGAACAAAAATGGGACATCACAAGATATGGAAGGAACAACCATAGAAGGAAAGGGAAGTAATTTTCAATGGACAGTTAAGGAAGAAAAATAAATTAATCCCAAAACTACGGTGACAAATTAAATAGGTAAGAAGGTGACTAAGTGGGCCACTGTTGCTTGCATGCCTGCAATTTATTGGGGTTAAATGCAGGAAGGACAAAATAAAAACCACCAGCTAGGGAATCTCGTTGACGTCCCAGTTAAGACCGGCAACGTTAAGGCACAGATTGACAGAGGCGATCTGGCATCGGGAGACCCCCGTATCAATTCACCTTCAAGGAGCAGAGATCAACAATCTTGGAAACACAGGCAAGGATTTAGACAAGGGTAAAACGTGGTTGTAGGTGAGGGAGACGTTGACTGTCCAGGAGCAACACCCAAAAAAAGTTAATTAGAGATAGCAACGCTGCACACAACAAAGAGGCTATCCATTTAGGAGAACAGACTGCCGGGATATAACGCTAGAAAACGTCAACCTCCTCACTGGTAGAAAAACAAAAGGGCTGCATGAGGACAGAAGGAAACCCCCGGGACGCCAGACTTTGACGGTGATTGGATCGCAAGATGTCTCATTCCCGTCCCAGTCGAAGGCAGACAGGAAAATTACAACGTTCTTAAATTCTCAAGAAAGATATGACCTAAAGTCGTGGGAGGTTAAGAGACCGTGAGGCGCCCCGTCGAAATTTCCCAGTAAACCATCAGCGCAGGTTGGAAGTAACTCCACCCTCGACCTAAGGTGACCCCGACAACCAGATGGCAGCAGAGACAATCGATGAAAAAAAATAAAATAAAAAGGAACAATCGGTTCCATACCAATGCAGGAACGAAATCGCCCATCCAACTTCTCAGTGACCCAACTCAACGATAATTCCAGAAGGAGAATTCTTCTGTATCCAAATTTCAAGAGAGAGTGTGCATAAACCAGGTTTTTTTTTTTCGTGACTTGCACAAAGGGTTCGCTGTTCAAAAAGGAACGATATGATAACTGCAGATTATTTCAGATTCCATAGACAAATCCACCACAATCTAATGAAAAACAAAGGCCAGGAACTGCAATCGCAGAGTTTTTATGATTCATTTTTTTTTTACCTAAAACAGTTTTGCAGAAGTAAGTTCACGAAAACATCACCCGGTTTGCAAAGAAAAATGTGTTACAACTATTCACAGTGACATTCGCAGAGCTACTGGTCCCCCCTTTTTTTTCCAGTTTTTAATAGGCCCAACGCAGAAAAAGTATTGTGTCAACCATTAAACAGTACCATCGTAGCCAGAAAAATTTAGAGGTGATATAAACGATGGGAATCAAAATGGGTATAAAGTGCTGCAGTAATATTCACACTATCTCCCATTCACCCTTGCTGAAATTCCAGTAAATAAATTCACAATTGATGCAAGTACGTGGCTATTATCATTCATCAATCTTAACACAAGAAGAGAAAAACCCTTATTACGTCTATTCATCATGACGGGTTACAATCAATTTCAGATTTTAACATAAGATTAATGCAATCTACTCTACGAAAGAAAATCATACCATTGCCTCGCCGCCTGCCTTGGATGACATCCTCGCGTTCCATACTGCTTCCCGCGCTCCGTGCTGCTCCTGCTCACCGACCATAGAGACCTCATCGGTACCTCCCAGCCAATCTCTAGGGGTACTCTGCTTCCCCCTTAGCCCCCCGAGCCGCAAAGGGGCCACACAAATCCAGAAGGTATGCCTAGCTTCCCAGCTCGCCTCACAA
Source organism: Picea engelmannii (assembly GCA_009831015.1). Taxonomy (NCBI): domain Eukaryota; kingdom Viridiplantae; phylum Streptophyta; class Pinopsida; order Pinales; family Pinaceae; genus Picea; species Picea engelmannii. The sequence continues at coordinate 450,560 of ML782568.1, read as the reverse complement.
GGCTGAGCTACCACTCCAATACAAGCTGAGAAAATTCCAACTCCTCACAAGCAATCAGTCTAGTCCAAATCCGGCAGCGTAACCTTACGCTCATAACCCCCCTCCCTATCTTCCTCATCTACCTTTCTTTTATAGCAATTTGAGACCCCCTCTTTCCCTAAATCACATTTCATTTAAGTTTTAATGAAAACCCTCTAAAAATTCTCTGTCTTACAAGTGTCACTCATCCCCCATGTTGCTCCAAAATTATTTTCTTTAAATTTGTTAAAAGGCTCATTTCCCTATTTTTATT
>ML782568.1:415157-450209 GCA_009831015.1 Picea engelmannii | reverse complement strand
GTTAATCTTTTCATTTTATTTTTAAATTCATAACTTTTATACTCCCGCACGTTAAATAGTTTTATTACTTATTAATTGTCTATGTTTCCTTTATTACTTAGTTCCCTATTTTTATTAATCCCTTCTCCTTTTTTTTTAATTTTATTTAATATCTTGTGTTCTTTCACACGTTAGGAATTAATTTCTTCTTTGCAAATTTTTTAAATCCTTTAGTTTATTTAAATCCTTACTCTCTTCATTTACCCCAAGAATTTTATGAAGACCCAACTATTACTTAAGTGGGTTTTTGTGTGAATTTTTATTTTTATGCTAGGGCCTTTTTCTTTAAGGTTACAATAAAATTTTTACCCTAGAAAAGTCTTAGGCTTAGGACTTAGATTCTGAGCTAGGCGACAATTGGTTAGGTGAGTTGTTTAAGGATTTCTTAAGGTGTTAATGTCTTAGGGCCGTCAAGGTTTATTTCTTCCTCATCATCAGTGTGACGTGCCCTTCAAGACGCACTACGTTCTCCAAGGGTGCCACTCGCCTCGTTTGTTTCTTTTGCGCAACGTGCCCTTCAGGATGCACCACGTGCTCCAAGGGTGCCACTCGCTTCCTGTGTTTCTTTTGCGTGACATGCCCTTCAGGATGCACCACATGCTCCAAGGGTGCCACTCGCTTCATGTGTTTCTTTGGCGCGACGTGCCCTTCAGGATGCACCACGTGCTCCAAGGGTGCCACTCGCCGAATGGACTGATTGGTAGACATCTATAACCCCTGGAGTCAACACTCTGCCAGGTGAACTTGTGGGAGACTAAGGGCTCTAAGGAATAAGGCCCCCGCCTTATTGCGCGCCCCTTAGGATCATCGTGAGAGACTGTCGCAGTCTGCCCTCACGACATCGTGGATCCTCTCAAACTAGGTAATCGTTAACCTACAGTTCGAGCCACGACGGGAGTGCTAGTAGGCTATGGCAGGGCTTCTGTCCACGCCTCTCCCTCAACCTCTCTGGAAATCGTGTGTGGCCCCTTTACTCCATATGTGAGTCTGGTAGGCAAGCTATCGTCAACCTACATCATCAACAATCATGTCAGAAATGTCAACATTATATCATCAAATCAAATGAAATATCACAGTAAATAAATCAACCCAATAGCACACTCTCTGACTCAATCCAGAGTCCAAGGGGTTCCACCGATGCCTCTGCATCGTTAAGGTCCAAAACCCTGCACACTCAATAAAACTGAGTCAATAGCACCTGTCTACATCAAATAGTAAAACATCATATTGTCTATCATAACGCATCATAATCAAGTATAAATGTTTTAACATTAGAAAAGTCCAGATCACTTGCGAGCAAGTGTCCTCAAATAATAAGTTTTCTCAGTGTGCCAGAGCGGGATGTTACAGTTCGAATGTTTGTATTAGCATTTTCTGCTACCCGAATATATCCACAAGTTTTGATATGTAATAAGCATATTGAAAAGTTTTGATATCCAAGCTTTGTAGTGATTGATAATTCCAAAGTTTATAGCGTATTTGGCGGATGTATATTTCTTGAAATGTATTGACACTTATTCCGAGATGCGTAAATATGATTGACTACATAAATGTTCACATGATGCGATGTTCTGCAACACCCATGACATCTTAAATGTTTGCATTCCACGAGGTGCTTAGACAGCCTGAGAGTCTTAAATGTTTATGTAAATACTATTCTCGGAGTACATTTTTCCTCGAAATTTTCTATACAGTTACAGTGAATTTGCACTTGATTGTCTACCGCCAGTTCAATAGCCATTGTATGTTTCGTCCTTGTTCTGCCATTGAAGCTACATACATTTTTTACTTGTTCAGTGACTACTTCTTCTTCGTTGGTTTGTCAGTTGCTGCCATTGTATGCTTCATCCTCATAATCGTTGAGGCTACATACATTGTTTACTGGTTTGGTGAGTGGTTCTTGTTCGCTGGTTTCTCGGTTGCTGCTTGTTGTTGTTTCGCTGGTGATTCGAGTTGTGTTTCTGCATTTCATTGTTTCAGAGTAAGTTTCAATGTCGTGGTTTCATTTTTTATTCCTTGTTTGCTATTTAGTTTGTAGTTTGCAAGTAAGAAAGTTTTCTTATTTGTAGTCGCATGTTCCTTGTGTGTTTCCGGTTCCTTTTCTGTTTGGGTTTCAGTTTTGTAATCATTGGAGATACATATGTTGTTCATTGGCTCGGTGGTTCTTGCTGGTTTGTTGGTTCCTGGGTTGTTGGTTTTGTTTGTTTGGCTGCGGTTTGCGCTTTGGGGCACTGGGGGTGCAGTTCGACCTCTTTGTGCTTTCTCGCTGGTTTGGTCCTTGCAGGGTTGGGGTGTAGCGGTGGTGGTTGGAGGTTTTTTTTTTTTGGATTGTTATTGTTTTGTTTAGGGTGCTTTACGGTGTTCAGCCCCTGCACCCACCTATGGATATGCAATTTTTTTATTTTCCATGTCTGCCGGAGTCGAGATCTGTTATTCTGTGAGATTTTCTTGGTGCTGCAGTCCTGCCATGAAAGAAAATAGTTGCATGCAAAATTGTTCGAGGATTACATGTGAAGTTACAATACCCGCTGTTTTTTTGTTGGAATAAAACATATGTATGCAAGGTACATTTATAAACCATGTATGGTCAGATGTGTGGATATGACATGACATGTCCTTTCACCTCTACAGAGACTGGTGTGTGCAGGATGCAATTTGTGTTGTTCTTGACATATGATATGTGCAACAAAGATTCTGCAAGATTGTATTTTCATGTTTGGAAGCATGTGTGGGTAATTAGCCACAGAAAACTCAGAACTTGTATCGTGGGCACAATAGTTTGTGTAGAGGATAAAGAACATGGCTAGAGGGCATATGTGGATAAATTCCTAGGGAAAAGAAGAAATTGTTTAGCTGCGGTCATGCAATTGCGTGATATTTTGTGCCTTGTAATATATTTTGGCCAGGGAAAAAAATTGTACACATTTACAACCATGGATAGAGAAGCGCAAAGGTTCATGTTTCTGCCTTTGTAGACTATTCGTTGAGTCAGTTTTTCTCTATGTACATATTGTTTGTTCTCCATTGAATACCAACTTCCATTGATGTTCATTAAATTTTGTGGGTTCCCAAATTGAAACAAATAGAGTAGCTAGAGAAAAGGAGAGAGCCTCAAATGCATTAGCTGAAGAGGATATAGAAAGGTGCATGCTCGTACTGTTGTTTCATATTGCGTTGTTTTGTATTTCATTTATGGTCTGGATATGTGTTAAGTTAGTTGCGTGCCTTCCTACATGGTAAGTTTTCTTGGTTGCATATGTTTATTCCAACATACTAAGCTAGTGCATGTCCATTGTGTTTGTGCTGCATTGCTGCATTTAAACAAACAAAATGGCTGGACAGGATGAAGGTCTCTTTGGCGGGTAAATAGACCTGCTTATTTTTGTTTTACATGTTTATTTTCAAACTAACTTGCCTTTCTGTCGATTGCATCTTTCGTGTTGATGCCTTGGAAAAAACAGGTTGCTTGGACAGGGAGATGAATTCCTCTGTGTAACAACATAGGGTTCTGTGGTATAATCTTCTAAAAGGTATACCAAGTCTGCCGACAAATTAAAGATACAAACCGGGTGGGGGCATATAATATAGAATGCATATATTTGAGTAGTCCTGATGTCCATCTACAAATGCTTGCATCAGAAAAAGTTGGACTAGTGACACGACCATGAGCAGTCAGTCATCCCAGACATCGGCGGACCAACAAGGTCAAAGGTAAATATGCATGCGCTCTGCTCTTACTATGTTTACTAGACAAATTTCCCGGGCTATATATTCATCTATGGCATGGAGAATATGCTGATGCCATCTTCAGTACATGGTTTGCAGCTCGCAATAAGTATCAACAAGTACGAGTGAGACGCCGAACCTACTGCATGTTCCGCAGACTAAGAGGTGTCGTTGTGAAACTTTGGCTCCATAGTTCATCAAAAGTATGCATGTACTTGTAGCACACTACCATTCACTTTAGTTTTCCTGTTCAAAAAATGTCTTCAGGTCTAGAGTTATGACATCCAAAGTATTGTCAATAGAGGCCTTGAACAGCCGCCAAACTGGACAGGTGTTCGCCGGGGACATAATGGTTGTCTATACCACCTACTTGGAAAAGGCAAATAAAAGTAAACCCATTATGCGTGCTGATATGATAGACAAGGATGCCATGATGAAAGTCACACTGACTGTTCCTCCACAACTTGTCCAGAAACATGCATAAAAGATATTGCCGCGTAATGGGATATCCATTACAAATTTTAATATATTGCTCAAAACAATATATGATCGTGGTGATTGCGATCGAATTATTTCGGTCAACGAAACAAGCGTTGTGGAAAAAATTCCTCCTATTTGTTCAGAATACCGCTTCTTCCTGGACTCGACTATTAGGCAACTTGCACAAAGCATTGATATTTACCCAATGGGAATGATTGGGGCTGCTATCACACTGGCTAGGAAATTTGGGTTGCAACACATTCTCCATATAAAGGATGCAGAGTCCGACAACGAGAAGGAAATGGTACCGCTTTTCATATTCACTTTTGTTGTTTACTTTCACTTCTGCATGTATGTCGAATAAGTTACACAAATATTGCACTGTTCCATGTTGCATCTACAATTGTTCGATACGTATTCAGATTTGTTTTCGTCAATGGAACAACAATTGCATAGAGGGTAGATTCCACTTATGCTGTTCAAAAATATAACAAAAAAGAAGGATGCTAGAGAAACGATCTTTCCGACAACCCAGTCAACATTTGTAACAGAGTTGCGAGAAGATACAGTAAAGGATCTAGAGAAGCTAGCTAGCTCTACAATTGTTGTGTGTATACATTTACAAAATCATCCTCGCTTTGCTTATATAAATAACCTTCAACAAATTTTTGCAGCTGTTCATTTTTTTTTTTTGTTTTAAAGGGGAGGGTGGGATGCAGTTGTGTATTATATTGTTCAATGTATTAATTCCTTTGCTCACATTCCCAGGTTGAAGGTCTTTTAGTTGCAACCAATGTGTACTCGACCCCCTTTGAGCCTGTTTGTGCAAAATTCCATTCCGCTGCCTTTGCCTCTGCTTTGATAACCGATGATACGATTGATTGTTTGTGATGCGGTGAAAAATGTCCATATATTTATGGACATTACCTCAGTGGTTTATTCGAACCGTGGACAACACAACCGTGCACTATACGATCAAGCATCCATTGTTACAAAATGTGCTTCCTGAGTTGGCAGAGTTTTCGTATGAAACATATCTACAGAAAAAGGCAAGTAGTGTCTACATGCTGCGACAACTTCAGATACAAAGAAAATTCACCTTAAATGAGGACAATGCAATTTTGCATATCGGCTAAAAAGGGGAATTTTTGTTTTTTATATGAAACTTTGAGAGGAAATGAAAATACCTCATGTCTTTCTGTAATATTTGTTCAACATCTAGATGAAAGTTTGTTTCAACAGAAAACAAATGCGGCGACGTCTTTTCTTTGTATATCAAATTGTTTGGTGCAAAGGTCGATGGGTTATGCTCTATGGAACCTTCTGGGAACTTGCTTGTGGACTGTTTAAAGTATGGTTGGTTCTTGGTTATCTGCTTTGTCTGTCAATTTGTATACCCTGGAACTCCAACTGTTCTTTGGAGGACATTGAACCGTATAATTGTTTTTTTTTAGCCAGCTGGGACGCAAATCCACTTGCTAATTTCTATGGCGTTGTGACACAACTATACTGTCACTTTCTTTAGTAGATTTCCTTGATCGATGAACTTGGTCAAACTATTGTTCTGAAATAATTTGAAATCAACAAATATATAGTGTCCGAACTGCGACTATCCTCACATACAAACAAGAGGCTCTTAAAATACAAATTGGCCGTTGTTTTCGCATTTTTTCTTATTCGATGAAGTTAGTCAGATTAATATCCTGGAATAATTTTAAATCAACGAATATTTAGTGTGCGAAATGCAATTGTGCTATCATATGAACAGCATGCCCTTAAAATTCAAATTGGTCCTTGTTATGCTTGTGGTTATAGAATTAAAAAAAAAAAAATCTTTTCTTTCCTTGATTCTTTTAAGAATAAATGATTTAACATCCTTTAATAATTTAATGCACCATCTCTCAAGTCCATCTGTCAATCTGTATATAGCGGATTTCCAAACGCTATTCGGAGGACAAGGAACAATGAAACTGCAATGTTGCCCCAGGCAGCCCACAAGTTCCTTTGTCAATTTGTATATCGCGGAGTTGTGGGTATATTTTGTACAATGCAGTACTATAAAGTCCCAATTTTTAGCCCGCGAGCCCAAACAAAAGAGGCCCATTTTCAGCCCGCCAGCCCCACAGCCCCCGATAAAAAAAAATCATTAAATATGAAATACACATGGAATTGTTACGGGACAATAAAAGTGCAATGTTCAGCAAACCAACCCAAGTCCTCTTGTCAATTTGTATATGGAGGAAGTCTGGATGCTATTTGTAGCAAAGGGAACAATGGAGACTCTATTTTTTGGCCCGCTCGGCCATGAACCCGCCATCCAAAAACTGCCTAAAAGTGCAATGCTCAGGCAACCCGCCCGAGTCCTCCTGGCAATTTGTATATCACAAAAGCCTGGGTGGTATATGTAGGAGAGGGAACAATAGATACTCTATTTTGAACCCACCAGGCCGCCAACCCACGATCCAAAAACTGCCCAAGTATGGAATGAGGAATCCGCATATGTTGTATAAAATCTCATTCCATAGTTAATATAGAGACTATGTCCACAAGTCTGCTTGTCAATTTGTATATCGCAGAAGTGAAGATACTATTTGTAGAACACAAAACAATAGATAGTTAATTTTAAGCCCGCCAGGTCATGAATCTGTGATCCAAAAAGTTCTCATGTATGGAATGAGGGATCCACATATGTTCTAGAACAACGTGTTTGTACAATGGGGAACAATAGAGGCCCAATTTCGAACCCGCCAACCCTAGAGCCCCCGATAGAAAAAAATCGATAATTATGAAATTGATACGGAATTGATACGGGGCAATAAATTTCCAATGTTCAATGAAGCAACCCGAGTCCACTTGTGAGTATGCAATGAGGGTTCTGCATACTTAATTTTCAGCCTGCCTAGCCGTGAACCCACGATCCAAAAAATGCCCATCTATGGAATGAGGGATCCACATATGTTCTAGAACAATACAAACACACTGTTCATCCAAGCAACTCACAACTCGTCCTATCAATTTGTATGTCGCAGAAATCTGGGTGCTATTTGTAGGAGACAGAACAATAGACACTATCTTCAGTCGGCCAGGCCGCGAACCCACGATCCAAAAAATGCCTAAGTATGGAATTGGGAATCTGCATATGCTGTATAAAATCTCATTCCATACTTTATATAGAGGCTATGTCCACAAGCCGACGTGTAAATTTGTATATCACGGAAGTGTAGGTTCTATTTGTAGAACACAAAACAATAGATACTTAATTTTTAGCCCGCCAGGCCACCAACCCGCAATCCAAAAAGTGCCCAAGTATGGAATGAGGACTCCACATATGTTCTACAACAATACAAATGCAAAGTTCAGCCAAGAAACCCGTAGGTCTGCATATGTTGTAGAACAATGTATTTGTACAGCGCAGAACAATAGAGGCCCAATTTCCAGCCCCGCTAGCCCCAGAGCCCTCGATAAAAATAAATCGCTAACTATGAAATTGATACGGGATCGCAACAACACAATAAAAGTCCAATGTTCAACGAAGCAGCCCAAGTCCACCTGTCAATTAGTATGCAATTAGTGATTCTCATATGCTGTATAAAATCTCATTCCATAATTTATATACAGACTTTGTCCCCAAGTTCGCGTGTCAATCTGTATATCACAGAAGTGTGGGTGCTATTTGTAGGATACAGAACAATAGATACTTAATTTTCAGCCCGCCAGGTTGCGAACCCGCGATCCAAAAAGTGCCCAAGTATGGAATGGGGGATCCACATATCTTCTAGAGCAATACAAATGCAATGTTCAGCCAAGCAGTCCGTAGCAACTCGTGTCAATTTATATGTCGCGGACAGCTCCAGAGCCCCCGATAAAAAAAAAATCGCTAACTATGAAATTGATACGGGATCGCAACGGGACAATAAAATTCCAATGTTCAACGAAGTAGCCCGAGTCCACCCGTCAATTTTTATATCGTTGAATTCTGGATTCTATTTGTAGGCGACGAAACAATAGACTATTTTCGGTGTGCCAGGCCGCCAACGTGTGCTCCAAAAACTGCCTAAGTATACAATTAGTGATCCGCATATGCTGTGTAAAATCTCATTCCATATTTTATATACAGATTATGTCCATAGGTCCGTGTGTCAATTTGTATATCGCGGAAGTGTGGGTGCTATTTGTAGGATACGAAACAGTAGATACTTAATTTTCAGCCCGCCCACCTGCCCGCGAACCCGCGATCCAAAAAAGTGCCCAAGTATGGAAGGAGGGATGCGCATATGTTCTAGAAAAAAACAAATGCAATGTTCAGCCAAGCAGCCCATGGCGACTTGTGTCAATTTGTATGTCGCGGAAATATCGGTGCTATTTATAGGACAGGGAACAATAGAGATTCTTTTTTCGACCCGCCAGACTGCAAACCCGTGATAAAAAAACTGCCTAAATATGGAAACAAGGATTCGCATATGATCTATAAAATATCATGTTGATACTTTATATAGAGACTCATCTCCACAACTCCCGTTGTCAATTTGTATATCGCAGAAATTTGGGTGCTATTTGTAGGAGATAGAACAATAGAGACTCTATTTTCAGCCTGCTAGGCCACGAATCTAGGATCCAAAAATTGCGTAAGTATGGAATGAGGAATCCACATATGCTGTATAAAATCTCATTCCATACTTTATATAGAGACTATGTCCAGAATCCCGCTTGTAAATTTGTATATCGTGGAAGTGTAGGTGCTATTTGTAGGACACATAACAATAGATACTTAATTTTCAGCCCGCCAAGCCGTGAACCCGTGATCCAAAAAGTGCCCAAGTATAGAATGAGGAATCTGCATATGTTCTAGAACAATACAAATACAATGTTCAACCAAGCAACCCGTAGGTCCTCCTGTCAATTTGTATATTGCGAAAATGTGGTTGTTATTTGTAGTACAGGGAACGAAGAATCCGCATATGTTCTAGAACAGTACAAATGCAATGTTCAGCCAAGCAACCCGTAGGTCATGTTGTCAATTTGTATATCACGGAAATTTGCATGCTATTTGTAAGACACAGAACAATATTCAGTATTTTTTCAGCCCGCTAGGCCGCGAACCCGCGATCAGAAAAGTGCCTAAGTATGGAATAAGCAATCCGCATATGCTGTATAAAATATCATGTCTATAATTTATATAGAAACTCATCTCTGCAACTCATGCTGTCAATTTGTATATCGCGGAATTGTGGGTGCTATTTGTAGGGAACGAAACAATAGATACTCAATTTTCAGCCCCCCAGGCCGTGAACGCGCGAAACAAAAAGTGCCAAAGTATGGAATCACAGATTCAGATATGTTCTATACAATCTGATGTCCATACTTTATAAAAGTACATGTTTAACCAACCAACCCGCAATGTTGAACCAATCAACCCACAACTCTACCTATCATTTTGTATCTCACGGAAGTGTAGGTGCTATTTGTAGGACATAAAACAATAGAGGCTCAATTTTCATCCCGCCAGGCCGAGAACCTGTTCGCTAGGTAGAGAACCATCGGGCCTTCACGTCTCCTGGGTATATCTTCTTTCGTTTTTCTTTTGTAACCCGCCTAACCGCTTTCCATATGCAATAATTAAGCTTTAATGCTAGTAGCCATCTTGCAGCAACTGTTACAGTTGTCATTAATGTCCAAAATTTTGGAGAAGATTTGTCATTAGTACGAATTAAACTAAGATTTGCGCACAAGCATGTTATTCTTTCCAAGTATTCATTTCAAAGGCGACATAATCTTTTTTTTTTGTCCATCGATGGGTTGGTGCTTTTAAGAAATTTCTGATTCTTAATGTCTTTTCGCCGTCACCGCCACCTTCGCACTTTTTCCTAATTGTGCAATTAGTGGGTTGTGATGGTCAGAGTTCATTCCACACGAACCCTGGAAATTTTCATTGATCAGCGAAAGGATCGAGGAGATATTCCATTGATACACATTAAACCAGACTTTGCGAAGGCTTATATTATCCCTCCTCGATTTTCATTTGAAACATCGTCTCGACCAAACATAAATTCTTAATAACTTGTGGCGGCAGTTCTCTCCACACACAGTCAACACATTAGGGCATAATGGCCATAGGTTCCACTACTCCAGGGCATATTCTTACTATTCATCTCTCTCCGGCCATGAGAAAAAAACGAGATGGTCCCTTGGTACACCGAGAGATATATTTCAAGCCAAAAAATTCGATGCCAACCTTGGCTGCTCAGAGAACCTACCCACTTGCAGTCATGCCTGTCGCAGAACTTTATGCCATGAATTCCAAGCCAGAAGAAGATGATATGATGGATGATGATATGGCAATGGATGATGGCAATGCAGAAAATATTCCCACTCCTGGGCCCAAATTGAAATCAACCATAACGAACAGATCTTCCTAGCTCGGTGGTGGCAGTCATGACGACACCAAAAGGAGTTTCAGAAAAAAAAAATGGGCAGTGAACACAACAACCACTTTGCACCGCCGAAGTAGGAATTCCATAGTTCCAAATTAGTCTGTTCTAGGCGGAAGAGTTTGACTATAAAGAAATCATATGTTGATGCTTCCAGAGATATATTTCAAGCCAAAAAAATATTGTTTAACATTTTCGGGTATCAGGTGCAAAACTTTCGCTGCTGCAACACATTTTCCTACTAGTCATCTCCTTCTGCCCATAATGAACCAATTTGGGTCTCTGTAATTGCACGTGCAAGCTGTACTATTGAATTTTTTTCGACTATGAAGAGCTAGTTTCAACTAAGGGCTATTCCACTTGCCTTGCAACCATTTTCGTCTTCTTCCTCAAGCAAAGCTTTTGAAAAATATCAATTTCAATAGAGGATGATTAATCGAGGAGAAAACTCCAAGGATCTTGCATACTACAGAACCCATGCCTGTGTTTGTCGCAGATACCTTCGATGTTTTCAATCGAAGAACTGGATCCAATTTCTAATCATAGATGTACAATACTCAATACTTTTCTTATTTTTTTTAATGGATTTTCTGTTACAAAATTTTGGCCTTGGACTCTTTGTCTCTGCCACTTTTCTAGGTTTCATACATGTTCTAATTGGCATACTTCGGTGCTCCTGTACTTCTTCGATATTCTGTTTACTAATACCAATGTAAAATGTTCCAACAAAATTGTTCTTCTTGTTTCTAGAGATGAAATTATTAAGTTTTAATGCTAATTAGTACAAAACAAAGTTCACTACTTCAGTTGGTATGTTACAGTCATGGAATAATGTATCAAGAACATAACTGCACGCGCACGTTGCAATAAAATGTAATCTTCAACAATGCATTTCCTGATAACTAGTAGATCATGATTTTGCAACAATGGGGCTTCTTTGAAACCAATTCGAACTTACGAAAAATGTCTTCCACCTTTCTATTTTCCCAATTCACGCGTTTCCAACCATCGCTTCCCCTTTCTTTAAATTGACCCTCTATTGTTCCCTGTCCCACAACTACCACCCGAATTTCCTCCATATACAAATTGACAGGAGGACCCCACTGGCTACTTCAACATTGCACCTCTACTTTTCCAGGATCTCCAAATAGCATTCGTAGCTTTGCTATATACAAATTTGCAACCATTATTAGATCATTCCCTTTTCCGTATTACGGTCGACCTATCATGCCCTTTTCATGATCTCTTCTGTTTTGCACATTTTGCACTCAAAAATTCCGAAACATGATATTTTACCCTTTTTCGTATTACGGTCCACCTATCATGCCCTTTTCCGTGATGCACATTTTTTGCACTGAAAACTTTCAAGAAATACAATTTGACCACTGCTTCCTCGCATATTTACTGGAACTATTGTCAACCCATTTTGAATCCCATCTGTCTGCTTTCCATACTTCACCATTTGTTCAAATTTCTTTAGGGAATCATCCCTTTGTCGGGTTGAATAAATATTCAGTTCGTAGTTGTTGTTTCCTATGCCGACGTCCTTTTAGAATTAGCAGTTGGCAATTATATATAAGATCTTATTGCTATGCATGCAATTAGCAATTTCCCTATTCCATACTTAGCCATTTTTTTGAAATTCCACAAATATACAAACCAGTCGCTGAACTCCCCCTTCATGATCTCTTCCTGACTATCCCCATAACTCTTTTTTGAATCACGTCCAACCACTTTTCAGAACTTGCCATTCTTTCCTTGCTCTCCGTCGTCTCCGTCACCTTCACACTTCTCTACAATAAAAGAAAATATAAAGTTTTATATATATATAGACATATCTTGTTTCTAAATATGTAATTACTGGCATTTAATTCTAATAGGCCATCATGCATAAACCGTATATATTGTCATTGATGGGCGAAAGGGATGAGGAAATATCGTATTCATGCGCATTAAACCAAAATTTGCGAGGAGATTATATTGTCCCTTTCAAGTGTTCATTTCAAAATCATGAAATCCCTTTCACACCGTGTGGCCTTCGCACGTTCAAGAAACCTCCATTCCTTAATTTCTCTTCGCCGTACCCGCCACCTTTGCAATTCTAAATATGCAATAAATAAACTTTACTCCTAACAATTCATCATGCACCACCAATACCGATTGTCATTAATCAGTGAAAGGCTCGAGGAGCTTTCCCATTCATAAGAATTTAACCAAGATTTAGCAAAAAGTTACATTATTCGCTGTGACTGTTCATTTAAACCATCATCTGCAGCAAAGCAACCTTCTCATAAACCTATGGCATCAATTCCGCACCAGTTTTGTGGAGATATAGTGAACATCTTCAGCCGTCACGACCATAACTTCCACTGGTCCAGGGCATTTTCTTATTACTCAACCTCTGCTGCAGAGAACCAAGTAATTTGGACCTCTGGGATTGCTCATACAGGCTGTGTCCCTTAGGTTTTTGACTGTAAGGACCTGGTCTCTTGGTGCGCTAATAAATTTATTGCAGAGAAAAGAATTATTCCACTACATGACCGCTCTTTTGTTTCTTTGTCACCTTAAGTCTTCCGGCAGTTGCTGAAATTGCCCGAGCCAACATTAACGTTCAAAGGAGAAGATTGCAAACAGTTCCTAGCAAAGCATAATAACGGATTGGACCTCTTGCCCCTTTTTTTGGAAAACCCGGATCTAGTTCCTGAAGATATTACAAGCATGCAGGTTAGTTCATTTAAAAATCCTTTTTGCGAAATTGCTTGGCTTTTTACAAGAATAACGGGACAAGAACTATTGTTTCCCGCATGGCTCTTTACATTTTGTATTTCACTTTCAATGAACAAGCCATTTTTGATTGGGGAAGGATAATTTCTTATGAAATCTCTTCCCAATTGTCAAGCTACAAAAGGGGAAATAAATTTTATATGTCATCCTATTTAGTTTTTGCAATAGCACATTCCTGTCGATTCCGCAACTGTCTCTGTCCAAGAATGTCAACTGCGATTTCCATCCAGTAACGTTTTGGTACCAGGCCTTGTGGAAGCACAAGGCTTCCCACTGTTTTTATGAGGTTTTTAATGGCTTCCTATCTGTTTTCAAACTTTTGTTGTTAGGAGAAAATGATCCCCGCTTATCTGAACATACAACTATTTTTTTGGACAAAAAGGGAGCAGTCCAACATTTGGATAATCACATTGTCATAAGAATTTTTGGCTCCATGGAACAAACTGCTCTCCTTCCATGTCACTTTACGGACATAATTTTTATTTCAGAAGTAGCACACCAATACAGCTACTAGTTCCATCTGTTCCAAAGGAAGAAAAAAAAAACAGTTCATTCCTATGCCTAGGAAAATAGGGGAGTTCGTTTTGAAAAACGTCAACAAATTTGACGATTTCGCAACACATTTTAGTATCTCCAACCTCAGATATGTTGAACACATAAAAGGATTCGACCCCTATGGTATTTTTAGACAACATTTACATTCACTTGGCCTCAACGATTGTTTTATAAATAAACACCTACCCAAAAACAAAGACAGTGACGGGGTTGCCTCTGATGCCGACAACGTAGAGACAGTGCAAAGCTGCACCAAATTGTACATGCAACAGGGGAAAGATCCCAATGACAGGAGTGTTCAATTCGCAAATACCACTCCAAAAAGTATGACATCTCGGAGCATCACTCGAATGACTGATCACAACAACAAAGAAACCCATAATTCTTTAAACGGAGAAGGAGATAACGACCCTCCTCACTCTAAAATTGATACTTCTCACAAGATTCCAGTAGAGAAGAAGAGAAAAAAATGTGGGGTAGGCAGAAGACCCGAAAATTCATAGTGAGAACATGGAAATTGACACTGATCTGGATGCCATGTTCCCCTTCTTTGATCAGCCCAAGGACGCCATCCACCATAGCCATCCAATGGACATATCTGTTGCCCAAAATTTTGACAAAGATGAATCCTTCGGGTTCCAAAGCGTTGTTTTTGATAGCTGGAACAAAAAATTGATATTTCAGAAAAAAAATGTTAAAAATATCAAAGGCAAATCTTGTTCATAGGTTGACGTTGCCAACATGCGGCCATCCCAAAACTGTCAACTTCACACCACGATTGGAGAAGCACTTCATGACTCCATTGAACGCATCAAGACCCACAATGCCAGACTGAAGGACCGAGTCAAGGAATTGGAAGACGCTTTCTTTCCTATGCCATTGCTTGTCGATCCTTTGGCAATAGCCATGCCTGGCACCCCTGCACCCAATGTAAAATCACCCTCCACCCTCCTCCCATTCTGTAAAGGATATGTGGAAAACAATATCACAAAAAGAATGGAATTGGTTACCGGTGCCTAGAAAATATCACAAACCATTGCTTCCCTTGGAACCAGGTCACATAGCTTGCTTGAGCTTTTGCAAGCCGAATTAAAAGATGAAGAAAATTTCTTCTTAAAAATGGTCATCCCTTTTGGCAAGATTGTCAACAATATGATAGAAACAAAAAGAAGAGAAGAATATCTTCCATCCAAAAACCGGATCGGTCAATTGAATGCATGTTGGAAAGAAAAAGTAAACAATCTGCGTTTCATTGTTCAGTCATGTGAACAAGTCGTATCGAAGAAAGATAACTTATTCACAAAGCTGTCAAATATAGACTTAGTCGGGAAAACAAACGACTTCCAAGACCCCCTCTTAATTGCAAACTCCTTGCCCTTAACCATAGAAGATTTTGATAAACATGTTTCTATGTTGAAGACCTTCTCTCTGGAAAATTTTTACAGCATCCTTCAATTTGATCAATCTCACGTCCATGACTGGCTAGTCAAATATGCAGTATAGAATGAGGAAATTCATCAGTCTCTCTCTAATCTTTCTATCGACTTCCAGGAATTAGAAAATGATATTTTCAACATCAATATATGGAATGAGATCAACGTCTCCCCAATGAGAGCGTACATTGAAGAATGGGTCAAAAGGCAATTGAAACAGGCCGCCAACGGAAGACATTAGGTAGTTGCCAACATTCCAGCAACTGTGGAGAACATCCTTGAAACCGAAGTCGTCGCCAACATCAATGAAAGGGAAGCTGCAAGAAAATAGCCAAAGCACTCATATGTACCCTCACTGTATGTTTACTCATCCCATCTTTCTTTATTTCTCAACCCAGTTATTCCACTTTCTTAAATAAACATGTATAGGAAAACACTTATACCTTTCCATTTATTTTCTTTTGCAGCTGTTGCACTCTATTTTCTTTCCACAATCCCATTTCTTGTAAATATTTCTCTAATGGTTCGTGGGAGCCCCAATCCTAGTCTACATGACAAAGGCATTGAAATTCCGGTTTATATGTAACACACTTTATTTTTTTGTATATTTCAAAATTTGCGGTGATATGTAACAAACTTCTATTTTCTGACAGATTTCAAATAAAAATGCATCTAAATTTTTATATCCTAAAGACTCTACTCTTATCTTTCAGCACTCTGTATAACAAATGCATTTATTTTTTAATATGTTAGACTTTTTTTCTTATCCTTCAACAGTCCGTATGGCAAATGTTCACAAATACATTAAAATTTTTATATTTCTTATCCCCTATTAATTTTATGTCATCATATATTTTTATCTTTCACCAATCCACATTGAAAATGCATTTAAATTTCCAAATTTAATCTTGCACTGTCAACAATTTTTTTACTTTCTTATATACTTTCAAAAAAAAAAATGTTTGCTATATACTTTCCAAAATTAGATGGTGCTCGGCCTGCCAACCGTCATTTACTTTTGCTCCATCTTCCAAAATATGCACCTTGCACAGAACATTTCCCTCATATACATTTTGCACCAAACACTTCGACCCCATTTTTCAAAATTTGCTTTCTAACCTCCTTGGCAGAGACTCAACTGCCACACAACCTTATTTGAAATAGTATTTTATATTAATAATAATGATGGATTCTGAAATCTTATAGATCCCCAATGATTTAGAACTATCAATAAATTAGAAAAATTAAATATATTTTAAAAACCCCAATTTAAAAAATAAATTATTATATTATATTTTAGTTTAAAATTAATTTATGTTATATAATTATTAATGATTGAAAAATTTAAAAATGAAATGTTGCAATCAAATTATGATATCAATTATGATGATACAAAATTTAATACTTTGCTAAGCCGTATTAAATTTGAGATATGTCAACTCAAATCTTTTTATCTTACAAATGTTTTTCATAGTTTCAAATTTGCTTGCCATGCAACACACTTGTTATATTATGTATATAAAATCTTCATATAAATAATAATTTCATAGTTTCAAATTTGCTTGCCATGCAACATACTTGTTATATTATGTATATAAAATCTTCATATAAATAATAATAATAAGAAGTTATTTATCTATGTTCAAATTAAAGCTTAAATGGATGCAGATAAAATTATCTCATAATGTTTTATTATATTTTTATTCTAGATTTGTATATATACATAAAGAAATAACGAGGGGAGAAGATAAAGAATGCAAAGACTTAATAAGCATAAAGAAATAACGAAGGGAGAAGAGAAAGGAACGCAAAGACTTAATAAGCTATTACAATTAAGTTTTAAAGTGTAAAAAGTATAACTTAAAAAAAACTATATTATATATTATGATAATTAAATATTTTTTATATATTTTTCAAATATACCTAATTATATATGTATTTATTTATAAAGGTTAGTTTAAGTGATTCAATTTTTTATATTGAAGTGATAATGGTAAGGAGGTTTTGAGGTATAATATACTTGGTACCTTGGGGTTAGGTGGACATGTTCGTCATTGATATTATTTATTAATATAATTTACAGAATGCGAGGAAGTGTCTCGAGAGTTTTTATGAAGACTTTTTCTATAGAAAAATAAATAAACAAAATTGTGTGTGCGTGTGTGGAGGGTTCCATATGAGTATCTAAGGTGGATGCATGTTGAATTTGATATTGATGATGTTAGGCAAGGGCGATGTGGACTAGAGTATGTGCTATGAGGAGGAAAGTGTGGACTATTTGGTCAATTCGTTGGAAAGACAACTAATTTGGCTTAGCCCTGGGATTGGTCAATTAGATAAAACACAAAATTCCAACAAGTTCTATCAACTAGGGTATCGATCATTGGAGGAAGCCATCATTGCTATTTTTGGTTAGTTGGCGCAAGAGTTGATCGAACAAGGAGTCGGGACCTCAGGCCAAGCATAGAAGGGGGTGGCAAGTCCCTTTGGCGATCATTCCAAGGCCCATTATTGCATGAGTGGCACGCCTCATATGAGGAGTTATGAACCTGATCTTGCAAATCCACCAACCTTGAATTCTTGGTTAGAGAAGGAAAAAGGTATATTGTGCACAATGTATGATAGTGTAAACCCATTAAATGAGGTATGTAGTAAGTTCGATTTTCTATGAAACTTTGCAGTGTAAAGGCAAGATAGGTTATCTAGTTCAAGTTTTGTTGGAAAAATGTTATATTGGAATCTGTTGAGTGGAGTCCCTTCCTCTAATTCAAAGGTTGTAGGGTTACATCCTTAGGGGGGTTCAAGAAAATCCAAGCAGCGTAAGTGTATCAAAATGGTTCAGAGGGCTATTGGTCTAAACTTGGGTAGTAAAACTAAACTCAATGACATAATGGATATGAGTGATCATGTGTTAATAGGACGTTTTCATAAGAAAAGAATGAGCAGGGAGGAGTTGAAGAATAGGACCAAGTTCAACTTTGAGCCAATGGTGGGGGTCTCTCCATGCACCTTGATGTTGGTAAAAAGATGGTTGGTTTGGGTGTTTACAACAACTGAAAAAGTGGAGAATATATTTCACCGACATTGGAAATGGGGATCTTGATCCTCGTTTTTAAAGAAATGGCATATTGAATTTGATGCTTGGTTTCTAGCTAGTGCGGACATTCTCCCGATATGGATTTGAATTCCATAGTTTCCATTGATTTTTTGGTCTAAAGAGATTTTCAAAGAAATTGGTAATGAATTAGGTATCTATTATGAAGCCAACTTGTCCTTCCTAGAGACTAGATATTATGCAATGTGTCAAATCCTAGTAGGGTTGGTGGTGAGCAAAGGTTTGGTAGAGATGATGGATATCAAAAGGGGAGTTTATATTTTTCATCTTAACCTAGACTGTGAAGGGATACCCTTTAGTTGTGTTTGTTGCCACTGTTATGGGAACCTAGTTGTAGATTGCAATTACTTGAGTAAGTAGAAGAATTGGGCTTCAAGAAATCATATGAAAGGTCTAGATACGCGAGAACTAGAAACAATCAAAATTTTGAGAAAGAAATAGGATGTAGGGGTTCAAGCAACCTTGGATGGCCTTCAAATCGAGTCCTTGGTCACAATCTTTTAGAACTTAGACATAGACAAGTTCACAGAACCTAATATAGATGAGGTCAATGAAAATAAGGAGAACATGGCTAATTTAGGTAAGACACATCAATCTCACTCTCTTAATATAAGTATTTCTTTAAAAACATTATTTTTGGGACCCTGGGAACTGAGGTTTGAACCAAAGGATTGGAATCCCTAAGTGTTTTTCTGTGCAATTTGTTGAGTATTAAAAACCACAATCCACCACATCTCATACCTATTCCTAGAAATGTAGAGGTTTTGGATGCTATTAAAGATACATAAGGATCCTCTGTAAACCCTAATCTATATTGCATTCTGGATGGGAAGAATCACCTAGATTCCAATCTTCTAGAATCGATGAAGAATAATTTAAGACCTATAAGCAAACATACTCTCGATTTTCTAGGAAAGGTGGAATGGGGGTTAGGATTCTTTGAAGAGAAGGTTCCCAATTCCATTCAAAGGGGAAGAAAATCATACATGTCCATGGACCAAAAATAAGTTTCTTCAGAAATTAGATGTGGGAAATAGTTATCCCTAATATGGGCTCTCAGAGAAAATGCCCCCTTTGAGGGTTCCAAATGATTTTTTTGACCCTTGATTGTAGAGGGATAGCTAACCCCTCAAAGAAGTTATCCTTAAAGATATTATTTGACAATATCAAACCTTATACTCTTCTACTACAAAAGACTATGACATATGGGGATGAAATCACTCGGGAAGTTTCTAAATTGTTTAGTAATTGGGATTTTAGTTTTAGAGATGCCATTAGGATATTTAGGGGGGGTGTGACTTGATGGAATAAATGCTTCTTCACTCTCACTAGTTCTTGGGCCTTTGGTACAAGAATAGGGATCTTTGTTTTCTCTCTAGACCTGGGAAAATATATCACAATATTGAATGTTTATGGTCCTTAAATGGACATGTTGGATTAGTGGGGTATATTTTTCCAAATAGATTGTATTCATAATAGATTGGTTGTGATAGGGGAAGACTTGAACTTCACCTTAGGAGCATCGGAAATATAGGGCTCGACTTCTCAATTGGATTCTCTATCTAGTTACTTTATTAAAAAATTAGAAGAAAATGGTCTTTTAGATATTGAACCAACTAAATTGTCTCCCACCTAGAGAAGCAAGAGTGTTGGGGAAGCCAGAATTGCCAAGAGGCTCAATCAATTTTTAATCTATGAAGCTTGTCTAGATGAAGTCATTCAAATTAAACAATGTATCACCTCTAGGGGTGATTCTAATCATAATCCTATGGTGTTAGGAATGGCACCTATAATAAAAAAACATGATAGTCCCTTTAAACTAAATTCAAAATGGTTGAAGGAGGAGGAGTTTGTGGGTAAATTCAAATTTTTTTGGAAACCATATAATAGTAGCTTAAGAGAATCTATTCTCATTCACTTTCACCAAAATCTAAAAGAAGTTAAATAGGTAGTTGTTAAATGGGAAAGGGACAATAAAATAAGAGATAATAGGGTTCTTAGAGATGTAGAGGAATCCTTGGAGGTACTCTACAACAATGAAGCTTTCAGGTATATGAGTGAGTAACATAAAGATGAAGTAAATATTATAGAAGATAAAAGAAGGCATATTCTTCTGGAAAAAGAAAAAGAATGGAGACTCAAGAACAAGGCTTGATGGTTACGGGCTAGTAATGAGAACACAATTTGTTTTCATAGGTATGCCAACTGTATAAAGAATATTACTTTTGTTTGGAAATTTGATAAGGGAGATGGTACTTGGGAAACAAACTTCAAGGACATGGAATATGAAGGATGTTAGGAATATGTTACATTTTTTCCATGGTTATCCTCACGTGTTTTTTGTATGCATTGAGTGTGCTAGGGGGGATCACAAGGGGGGATGGTTAAAACCCCCTTGTCTAGGGGTTAGGGGGTGGAGCCCCTGACCAAATATTTCGAGCTATTTTTGAAAACTCATTGATGAATTTTGCTAGTATCGAGAAGTTCTCTTGGTGTAGATAATAAATTGGAATTTCTACCCCAAATTGTTGATCTCATAAAACCCGAACTGCCCTGTTTGCAAAGAAAATAACAAGTGGAAGAATGTTGGGAATGTGTTATATTATTTGCATAGTTATCTCCATGTATTGTTCTTATATGTTGAGAACATTGGGGGAGGTCATGGGGTGATTGGCCAATCCCCACTTGTCTAGGGGTTTGAGGGCATTCCCAAGGGGGGTTGCAGGGAGGGTCGGCCAATCCACCTATATTTGAGGGTTTTCGGTGTTTTTTTTGGTCTTCTTTTGGATTATTTTGTGTTTTTTGGCCAATGGTTTTTCATCCCATTGTAATCTGATTCCGATTAAGGAATAAGGGTTGTAATCTAATCTAGGTTAATGGATTAGGGTTTTGTATGTTGTGAAATACTTGTATATTGTATTGTGAAAGATAAAGTTAATATAATGAATAAGAGAGAGGTGCAACTCTAAGGTTTGTTGGTTTCTTTGGTTAAGGGTTTCCAAGGTAAATATCTATGTACTATGTGTATGCCATTGTTGTTCTTTCTATTTTCCTTAAGAATTTGTATGCATTGTTTCACTTCAAAGGTTTAAAATTTACAAAGGAGATAAGTGTTTATCCCCCCTCTAAAAAGAAGACACTCATGTTATAGTAGCATAGGTTATTAAGCTATCAAAATTCTTCCCTAGATTTGTCAATGATGAAGACTAGGCCTTGATAAAAGAAGTTGGGAAAGATGAACTATATCAGATATTGCAGAGTTTTCAAAAGGAAAAAATTCATGGGTCTGATGATCTACTTGTGGAATTATTTTTAGGTTGTTATGATTTTTTAGAGGAATATTTAAGAAGAGTTATGGAGATTAGAAGAACAAAAGGAAAAATGTTAGGATTTTTCAATACAACAATCTGAGCACTAATCCCTAAAGAAGTTAATCCTACAACCTTTGAGAAATTTAGACCCATCTCTTTGTGCAACTTATAAAAAATTATCGCAAAGATAATTGCCAGAAGATTGAAAAGTATTCTACCAAATCAAATCTCTGGAGAACAGTTTGGTTTCTTAGAGGGAAGGACAATACATGAGGTGGTTGGGGTAACCCAAGAATTAATACATCCAATAAAATCCGAGAACCCAAGATCGATGGTGATGAAAATGGATGATAGGGAATAAATTCTTAGTACATGGTTTGGATTTTTCTCATGTATTTTTTCATTTCTATTTGTAATAGGAAACTAATATGAGTGTGAGAGTATCAAAGCATTTGGTTTTCTAGTCTTAGGGGATAGTTAAAATATTTATGGAAATGGTTGAGATCTTCATGGACATAGTTGAGACATTTTCTCAACCACTCCCTTGTATTTTTCTTAGATCCTAGTTTGTTGGATCTAGAGAGTCTTTCTCTCTTTAGTATGTTGAGTTTGTTTTTTTCCATGTAAATTTATAAAAACAGTATTAATATCAATAAAATTAGTCAGATATTTTCTTATTCACAATTTCTTGTGTAGAACTATGCTTGAGTGGGATTTTCTCTCTCCATGTGCATCACCAATTATTTTAGTGCTTAAAAAATATGGAACTTGGAATCTTTGTATTGATTACAAGGTATTAAACAAAATCACCATAAGAAAATAGATATCCACTTCCCCACATTGATGATTTTCTTGATCAACTTCAAGGTGCACAATTCTTCACCAAAATTGATCTTCAAAGTGGATATCATTAGGTCATAGTTCAAGTTGTAGATACATGGAAAAAAACTTTCAAAACAAAAATGAGTAGGCTTGAATGGCTTGTGATGCCTTTTGGGCTCACCAATGCCCCTGCTACATTTATGAGATTATTAAATGATGTTTTCATGGAATGTCTTGACAATTTTGTTATCATCTATTTAGATGACATCCTTGTCATGTGTAAGCCTTGGAGGACTCGTCTACAACACTTAGAACATGTTTTGAAGCTTCTTCAACAAAATCAACTTTATGCAAATGTTTCCAAGTGTTCTTTTTCTCAAACTTCAATCTCTTACCTTGGATTTATTATTGATGCATTTGGAATCCGTGTGGATCCTCTAAAAGTTGAAGTTCTTTTCAATTGGCATACTCCTCCCAGTCTGACAGAATCAAGGAGTTTTCTTGGACTTTCCAACTTCTTTTGAAAATTTATCTATGAGTTTTCGGAAATTGATTTTCCTTTGCATAAACTTACCAAGAGTAGTGCTTTTTTGAAATGGGGACAAAAACATTCTCATGTCTTTACTCAGTTGAAATAAAAGTTTTGTTTTGCACCAGTACTTGCGTTGTCATATCTCTCATAGTGTTTGAGATAGAGATAGATGATTCACAATTTGCATTTGGAGAAATTTTAATGAAAAATGCTCATCCAATGGTCTACCATTCATAAAAAAATTTAGAAGATAAGAGGAAATTATCCACATATGATAAAGAATTGTATGAATTGGTTCAAGCCATCAATTATTAGAGATGTTATATGATGGGAAAATAAACTATTATTCATATTGATCATTTACCTTTAAAGTTTCTTCAATCCCAAAATAAGATTGAGGAAGCGCGACATATGAAGTGGGAATCTTATTTAAAATAATTTCATTTGGTCATCAAGTAAAAATAAATTGGCCAATTTTTTGATCCAGTCACCATCATTTCATGCATTAACAATTCTCACTACTTCACATCTAAAATTTCAAAATTGGGCTTCAAAATATTCAAATGATCCATATTTTGGGAACATTTTTTAGAGTCTTCAACATCCATCATATTCAAAATTAGTGTAATGTCCCTAGCCACCCAGGCTGGGCCATGCCACACAATATAAACTTTTGTCACTCTGAAACCAATCTGTGACGTCCTCATTGTTTATCAAACTGCTTCTGATACCATTCTGTAAAATTACCCAACTTACTATTGAACAACGCTATCCAAAATACATTGTGCAGATTCTACTCTATAACCTTGGTCTGTACGGTATCACTTGAAGTAATTCACTCAACATCAAGTTGAGTTGCGCCACACAACTTATAACAATGGAAGTAACACAATGTAACTACACACAATCATATTGAACACACAACACTATTGTGCGCACAACCATTCTGGCTTCACACACCAAATATGTCCTCCTTATGCATGCATAGTTCTTCCCTGTGCACACAAGTAAATCCAGGATCCGGTGCACACATAGTAATTATTTGTGTGCACAGACAAACTAAATTCTCCACAAAGACTCATAACCAAAATAATAAGGCTAACTTAACAAGCAAGACTATCAACATTTGTCATACTCATGCAAAACTATAATAATTAGTATCAACAACACACTTACATGTGAAAGAAGCAATATATAGAATAGCAACAATTACTTATATGCAACAACATACAAGAATTAAACCCATATTAAAAACAGATAACCTAGCACATAGTAAATGAGATAAGCACATAAGACACTTATATTTTATGAAAAGTCACCAAATGCACGCAGAACTCAGACGTTCCTCCCAACCATAGACTATGTTTCTCATATAATTTAAGCAATAGGTCACCCCAAGATGGGGCTTAACTCCACCAAATAAAAAGCGTTCCTAATGCGAGGCTAAGGTCTAAAAATCAACATAATTACTCATTCCAAGGTGTCTGTTGCTGCAATTAGACTACAGTCTCTCATTCCCCACACACCTGTCACACCCAAGGAAGTGTGCCACTTCTCTATTCAATAGTCCCTCGATTGCCCCACTTCCCTTTTAGGGTTCCCAACAACAATATATATAAGAAGTCTCATATCCTTTCAACTAATTCCAAATGCACCAGAGAACAATTCCCATGAAAACTCTCACCTCGAGAGAATGCTCACGGGCCTGACAACCCGCTTCTTCGAAAAAAAATCTCTTACCAAGAGAGACTGCTCATGGTCCTGACAACCCGCCTCTTCGACAACAAATATCTCACCTAGAGAGATTGCTCACGGGCCTAACAACCTGCCTCTTCAACAACAAAACTCTGATTACAACACAAAAAACCACTTACAAGTTCTTCTATGCAGATAAAGTAATAGTCATCCTTTCTTAGATGGTCTGACCCCTTCTACCCACGAGAATGAATGAATCATCTCCAAAATGAGTTATTCTCCCGAAACACATTAAGGCCAACAATATATATTTCATGCCTTAAACTTGACACTTGTCACCTTCAGAAGTATATTTAGCCACTTGGTGACTCGTTCCCTACCTTGATAACTTAGGATAAATAAATATCCACAAATTACACTTTTTTCGGAAATATTAATAAAATATTCCCTAGGAATTAAGTCCCCCCCCCTTTCTCTTTTTCTGGTGGAGTTATCCCCCATATCTTTTTTTCTGATTCGTTTGTGCGCAACGACATAATTATATTAATAACTTTGAGTATGATTACTTTTACATGGATAGGCGCACTAACCTATCTGTGTCCCGGCTCACCAACCTCATAATCACACATGATCTCTGGCCTCAATACACACACACACACACACACACACACACACACACACACACACACACACACACACATATATATATAACTCGTCTCGGTTCACACTCCCAGGTCATTCCTGCACACTTATCCAAGTGCACGCAACACTGTGAAATGTGCTCACCCTTTTTTTGATAATAATTCTCCGCGCACTACTCAGGTGCACGCAAAATCAAACTTGATGCCAACGACTCTATTATCCCTCGAGATGTTCTGGGCTATTTTTGGAACAAAGTCTAGGCACCTCAGGGCCCAAGACTCAAGATGAAGCTTAAGGCCATATTTGCAGTAAGATATTTATGGAATATCTGGGAAGTTTTTCCCTCTCTGTCTCTTCCTCTTCTGAAATTATAGGACCTTAAACAGTCTCAGCTCATATGACATATTCTCTCAACTATGAGAGGCATATGTCTACGAGTGTTTCAAACAATCAATATTTAAAAGGAGGATGAAGTGACGAATTAAAAGAAAAACAAGAAAAACATACATGGAACTACTAATAATGAATCATGTAGCTTATGGAAATATAACAAAGTGTTGAGCAATTAAGAATTCAACAGCTCTAACATATGTATAAATATCAATAAAACATGCTTCAAACAATTAACATCTTAATACACTCAAATTCAAGGAGGTACCCTCTGCATATCATTCAAATGCATAAAGAAAATGATAAGAAATGGTCATACATTCATAGGAATTCACTTATGTGTCATTACCACACATCATACAGTAATACTGAACATGAAGAATGGCTTGTTGTATAAGATTTTATAAATTAGATCTGATACAAGAAAGCCAAAATGGGTGGAGATGTTTTACAAGAACACAAACACAATAGAAAAATTACAGACTGAAAACTTAAACACATGGGATGAATCTTTGTTGCCTACTGCATTTATCAATTGACTGTGCTCAAGGTTTTTGGTCAAACATCTCTGGTTATAAGAAACTCTTCAATTCCCCAAAGTTTCGACCTTGATAATGGGTGCTTGCATTCTCTTTTATTCCTCTCGCTCATGCCCTAAACTATTTCTTGAAACCACTTCCATCTACTTGAAACCGTTTCCTACTTCTTGGTTCTTTGATGGTTTCTCACCGATAAAAATGGCACCAATTACTTTTACCTAAATGAATTTCTATTATAGACCAAGATCATGGGGAAGCTGGAGGTTTACCAACAAAAATATCCATCAATCTCTACCTTGTAAAAATCCCTGCAATCATTTCTTCTTTGGCCGGAAGGTCAAAATCCTAACTGCAGAGATCGTGCGCAACAGTCATTGGATTAATATCAGTGATCAATCCTAATCGTTGATCTATTAAATGAGGGATTGTTTCATCGTACCACTAGTAATATGTCGAAGCAATCAAGGTCTGCAAAGGCATAAAACTTAGTAGACATCAGATCATTCTTAGGGAGCTATCTTGGTCATTGATCTGCGACTTTTTAGGCTCCATGAATTATTCAACTGTTGATTTGAAAGAGGGAATGTGCTTTGATCTATATCATTGATTGGTTCTTCTTGCAGGAGGTAAAGGGGTAGATCTGGGTCATTTATCAATGATCTGGAAATAGAAGGCTGACTTGTTATGCTATGCAAGCACCCTCTACTTCATTAAAAATAAACTTTACAAGACCTTGCTTCATGTGTTAAAATATTCAAGATAGTTTATGTGCCAAATTTATGTATCTTCTTGTAAATTCTTATGTGTGAGGATATGTTCTTTTAAATGGTTATATATGTACTTTCAATAAATACACAACAACATAACTTGCAGCAAATAAACCATCAAACTCACAACAATAACAACATGATAAAGGAGTTCACCCCCCTCCGGGCTACATCTCCTTGAGCCTCCATTAATGGACTTGGCTCTCTGGGATTAATTTGTCAAAATTTCTTTTACAATACGCTGATCAACTCCAATGGAACAACATACTGTACCATTGGGATCAGAACACATAAAAACCCCAAAAATGACTAATAAAACTCTGAAAACAGATCATGGCTCATCCGGGCATGACCTCTTCTACATGTGGCCATAAGCTTCACTGAGATTCTCTTTGGAAAAAACACCTGTAAAAGTCCTCAAAAGCCTCTGAAACCTGTCCCAATGTGTTCAGAGCATAACAATTAGCCAAAAATGATTATTCATTCACAGAAAACAAACATAGGCTCACCAAAACATGTCCTCAATCAATGAGGGCTTCAAGCTCCCTAGAGCTTCCTGAAACTTCAATGGTTAAAAACCTGCAAAAGAAGTCTTCAAATGGCCTTGATAACAATGCCAATGGATTCAGGATGTCCAAAAACCCCTAGATGGGCTTTTACGACACCTCAATCGGCTAAATAATGAGAAAGATAGGCCTCCTGCCATCCTCTTCCTTCAAGCTTCATGGCTCTGGTTCGCCAAAACGCACCTCTGTGTACTTGAACCTAGAACACGCTCCAAAATGTGTGTTTAAACCCAGCAACGCGCATAACCAAAAAACGGTCCAAACTGTAGGACGGTTAACGAATTTTTGGCCCCCAACTGAGAACCGTTGGGAATATGGGCACCATACGATCTCGTTCCCCGCACAAAAGGGCTAAATCCAAGCCAATGGTGAAACGCCACGTATCGGCGCATGGTTATGGTCGTTACAAAACCAATTTCAAAATCCCGCACTCCATGGTAAGGTCATATGGATTGGCGCCCGTAACCATGGGCTAAACAACATTTAAATATATGCGCGCACCATATTCCGTTTACACAAAGGTCATATGGTAAAAAAAATATATGCGACCGGGGCTTCGTTACATATTCGCGTGCATTCACATATGCAATGGTCATATGGTATTTGTAATATAACCGCGGGTCGGGGCTAAGCCCCGACCCGACCCCACGCCATAATAAACAATAATTCAATTCAAATAAAAATAAACCCGCATATGTAATAAGAACCAACGCATGGCGCGCCGGTTGGGCGGCCATTTACAAAACGTTGCACGGTGGGGTGGGAGGAGGTCCAGGGTTCGAGTCTGGTGGACTCCATAAAATTTTGAACAATCAACCAATACAACAGTGCCACATGGGAGCCCATGACTGGGCCACGTGGCACCATGCCATTTGCCCAATAACTGCCACATGTCACAATGTGATTCACCCAAATCTACCAACTCAACTCTGCCACATCACCTCTTCCACATCAGCGTACGGTCATGCCATGTCATCATGTACAGAATGTACGGACTGCACAGTTAGCATCCTTTTTTTTGCCTGTTTAATGATTCGAACAGATCACGATATCTCTCACTCCCGACGTCCATTTGAGCCAAAACAAGTTGCGTTGGGATCGTGACGATGAGGGATACACTCTCATTCATTTTGAAGCGATTCTGAGAACTTTGATTTTTGAGCTAAAGTTTGACCCCTGGTCCAGATTTTGATCAATCAGTCCCCCTTAAAAAGGTTCGAGAGAAGATTTAGATTGTCAATCAGTCATTTCCATCGAAGTGGTCGAGGTCTCGGTTGCAAATAGGACTTTGACGACGAGAATATTGACCATTGATATGGAGTTGCTAGGGGAATTCCAATGGCATATGAAGGTCGTCGATCTAGCTTAACTAAGAGAAAAAAATCAACTAAGGCATGAACATTTTCACCCTGATGTCAGCCTAGACATATGATTCTTTCTAATTGGTCCATACTAATGTTGATGTGGTCGGAATATGGGACACATGTCACTTGATTTCAAGACATTTAATTGTCTATGCAACAAGTTTCACATGTCCACGTGGAAGTCGTTAGTTGGCCCTAAAAGTGCTCCACTGATGGACTGACTTGAAACTTGACCAGGATGTTGCGAGGCTTGAAAGTGGATCTAAACCATTGATCAGTCCCGCTTGAAAAAGGTCCAAGAAAAAATCTGGACCATCCATCAGGGGTGCCCTTCGGAGTCTTTAGGTTCTAGGCTGCAAACAAGACTCTGATGAGGGGAATTTGAGGGAAAATCTCAACTGTCGATCTAGAACTGCCAGGGGAAGTCCAACGACGCATGAGAGCCATTGTTCTCGGATCAACCAAAAACTAAAAATGGTTAAGGCATGAACATTATTGCGCTGACGTCACCCTGGAAACATGACAACTCCTCATTGGTCTGCACTGACGCTGACGTGGAAGACAAGTGGGACACATTTCACCCGTATTTGAGGTTTTTACCCATGCAATAGGCATTTTCCTCATGTCCATGTGGAAGCCTCTAGTAGGATTTTATAGTGCTCTGTTAGCGGTATGAGATGGCACCTGGCTAGGGAATCTCAAAATCAGGAGTAAGAGCTGGATCATTGATCTCTTAGGGGAACGACTAATAGCACAATGAAATCTGGGTGGTTGATCGAAGGTGTCCCATCAAAGTGTTATGGGATTGAGCTACAAAGAAGACTATGAAGAGGAGACTCTGAAGGGAATCATTAGTAAAAATGTGGTCCGTTCATTGGAGGCCCGAGAAACTCTAAGGGTCATTGACCTGACATGGTCGAAAACAAAAATTGACTAAGGAAAAAATTGTCATGTTGATGCCGACCCATACACGTTGCGACTTTCTATTTTCCCACAGTCGTACTAACGTGGTTGGGGAGGAGGACACGTGTCACCCATATTTTAGGTTTTTACCTATGCATGTGGAGTGTTCCTCATGTCCATGTAAAAGCCTCTAGTCGGACTTGAAAGTGCCCCGTTGTCATTTCGTTCTTTCATCTCCTCTGCATTTTTCCGACGATGACATCGTCATCGACACTGTGGAAACTTGTGTCAAGGGTTTCTCTTTTCCTTTTCCTGACAACGAACCTCAACCTAATCACTATCATTGGTATGTCATCTACATGAGGATATTTGTTTATCTATCTCTAGAAAAGGGGAAGTCCTTGATGTTTCACTGAAATCAGGAGATCCTTCGATCTAAGATCAACCAAAATCCATAAATGGCTAAGGCATGAATAATGTTACGAGGACATCACCATGGACACATGGCACTTTCTCAGTGGTCCGCACTGAGTTGTTGAGGTGGTATCCAAGCAGGACATGTGTCACCCAAATTTGACATATTCACTTGTGCATCCGATGGGATTCCCCTATCCACATGGTAGACAGTGATTGGATTTGATAGTGCCCCAATGGCATGCCGAGCTATCAACTCATCCTCTTCTTATGTTTGGTCATTGACGATGATGTCATCGTTGACACTTTGTAACTTGAGATAAGGGGGGGGGACTTCCAATGGATTTTCCTGACGACGATTTCGTCGTTGACACTTTGTAACTTGAGATAAGGGGAGGGACTTCCAATGGATTTTCTTGACAACGATGTCATGGAAACCTTCAATATTTAATTGGAGTTGCATGTCAGTCATTGATTTCTCTTGCTTGCATGCATCTAATCTATCGGGGTTTTGAAATGTTGGCACTTCTTTCTTAGTTTGCGGTCTCATTATAATCTCCTGGGATATTAGTGCTTAAGTTATTTTGGACTGCAACAAGCCCCTTCTAGAATGCGATGAACCCCTTTTGGATTGCAACAAGCCCCTTCTAGAATGCGATGAACCCCTTTTGGATTGCAACAAGCCCCTTTGGATTGCACCAATCCCCGAGAGATCAATTTTTTCCTTATGCACACAAGGGCATGGATTTTTTTGTTGTTTCTTAAATCTTCCTTAGGAAAGTTTGAATGTGAGCTACGCAAAAGCTCCTAAAACTTGAATTTTTGCCTTCAATTTGCTAGATCCTGACCTTATAACCTCGATAAACCATCATACCAGGTCATGAAAAAATATGGTACTAACATTTGTCTCCAGAGGGGACAACATATCCCTACGGCATGTTGAGAACTATAGACTAAGTGCCTTCTTCTGTTGGGTTATGGAGTCTACCTCAAAAATACATCTCCTTCCAACCTGAAAATTGATCTAATATTGGAAACAAAAATGCTCAACAACTTACAATGTTAGCGACCTACCTACTTACTTAAGTAACATAAGGTGAATAAAGTAAAAATTAAAAATTCATGAACAAAAATGAAATGGAATTATGTATGTACAGCGTGAGAAATTTTTGTAGTGATTAGTATTGCAAAAAATTCTTGAGGAACCTCCCATTTACAGAAGCCCCAAACAATTACACATCCAGCTGAGCTAAATCATAAGTGTTGTTATCTTGGGCTGCAACCACTTGGAAGGGTCCAAGACAAAGATTATCAAACTTTCCATGTTTCCCTTTTTCTTTCCTTCGAGCATCCCATTTTAGGACCAAGTCCCCTTCCATAAAATTTCTTTCTTTGATCCTTTTATCAAAAATTTCTTTTATTCTTTCTTGATGAGCATGGGAATTTATCTAAAATTTCTCTCTTGCCTTTTGAACTTCAATCAACTGATTAATTCTTCTCTGCATGTCATTTTATTCTTCCTCCTCATCTTGTAGTAATTTCATCACAGGGAATCTAAGTTGAATGGGGAAAATGGCTTCCAAACCATACACCAACTGAAAAGGGGAATTTCAATGGCCCTCTTAATGCTAATTATGTCTACCCAGACAACATGTTTCAAGTGGGAATCCCATGCCTTCTTATTTTGAGACAACATTTTATTGATGATATTGATAAGGTTCTTATTGGAGGATTCAACCAAACCATTTCCCTGTGGATAGTAAGAAGTAGAGTGTCCCAGCTCTATGTTATAGTCTTGAAAAAACTTAACCAATTTGGAATATTTGAAGATCTCAACATTATCAACAATGATATTTCTTGGGCACCCAAATATGGCTAAGATATTTTACTCTAGGAACTTTATGATGATTTTATCGGTGGCTTCCCTTTGTAGGTATGGCCTCTGCCCATTTTGTGAAATAATCTGTGGCTGTCAAAACCCATTTGTGATGTACATTTTAATTTGGATTAATTTCTCCAATGAATTCTAATCCCTACTGCTAGAAAGGTGTCTCAAATTTTATTGGTTTTAGGGGGACGAGAAACAACTAGTTCTATTTTCCTACAAACATTTGACATTCACACATGCTCGAACCAATCCATTTACATCAGAAAATAATGAGGGCCAATAATAATCAGCTCTAAGGATCTTGTAGGCAATGTCTCTCCAAGCAAGGTGACCCCCGCACACACCCTTATGAAACTCAATGGTTATTCCCTTGATTTCTTCTTTAGTGAGTAAATTTAATAGGATTTCCACTGGGTCCTTCCAAAACAGGTTTCCCCCCAAAATTCAATACTTTATAGACTCAAGATTGATATATATATCTCTAGATGTATCCCATGTTGGTGAGCAGCTAGAATTTTGCAAGTAAAAAATGATGTATTTATACCAATCAAACTGAGAAAATTTAGCATCTGACTTTAAGGATGGTTCTTTTGTTTCATCCTCTTCAAACTCTGCTACTACAATTCTTGTGGACAATGCATCCAAGTCTAAATCCTTGCAGTTTGATTCAACCAATAATTTGGCTAGTCCTAGTCCTTTTACTAGCTTTGTGGGATTGATCTCCACGCCATACTCCTTACTCTTAGCAATCAATTTACCTATTTTTCCCTCACTGTCAGGTTGTTTGAGGATGTCCTTTATATTGCTAGTAGGTACATAAGCTAATATTTTAGAGTGAAATATATAATCTTTGAAATCCTTTAATTCTTTGACTAATGCATAAGCATGTTTTTCCATGCTACTATATTTCAACTCAACATCTCTCAGGATTTTTCTAAAAAATTCTATGGGTTTCTCTTGATTTATTCATTCTTCTGCAACAACACAACAACTATAGTATGAACTAATGTTAAAGAAAAAATGAGAAACTCTTTATCATAATTTGGGCTGATAAGAACTAGAACTTCTCCCATGGCCGTTTTGAATTGCTGAAAGGATTCTTTAGCTTTATCTGTCCACTTGACTTCATGGTATTGTTTCTACATGTTGGTAATATGCTTCACCATTTCAACAAAATTGGGGACGAACCTTCTAATAAATCGCATTTTACATAGGAAATATTGTACTTCTTTCTTGTTCCTAGGATAAGAAATTTGTTTAATTCCCTCCACCCTTTCCGGATCTATATTCACCCCCTCTTTGGATACTATATGGCTAAGACGATTTCCCTCTTCCGTAGAAAAAAAGACTTTTTGGGATTCAAGGACATCCCAAACTTTCTACACTTCACAAATGTTTTCCTAAAATGCTTGATGTGATCTTCATATGTCTTGGAGAAAACATTCATGTCATCTAGGTATATGACAATGAACTGGTATCTCTCACCCACAAAAGTAATGTCCATATCTCTTTGAAAAGTTTCTCCTGCATTTATCAGACCAAAAGGATTTTTTTCATACATGAAATTTCCCCATGGTGTTGTGAAGGTTGTCTTCTCTCTATCATCTAGGTGCATGGCCATTTGGTTATATCCCGAGAAACCATCCATCATGGATATCTTATTTTCCCCTACTAATTTCTGCAATATATGATCCATCTTGGGCAGGGGGTAGTTATCTTTTAATGAACATTTATTCAAGTTCCTGAAGTCCACACATAACCTTATTTTCCCACTCTTCTTCCTCACTGGAACTAAATTAGCAACCCATTCAGAGTATCTTAAGGGGATAATAATCCGAGCATCTAATAGTTTCCTCACCTCTTTCTAAATGGTAGGAAAACAAAGAGGGTTAACTTTCCTGAGCTTCTGTCAGGAAGGCTTAGTACCAGGTTTGAGAGTTATTCAATGATGGATGATACTGGTGGGTGAAATCATGAAGGTGGGTTACACTTTTGCTTGTTTTATGAGAAAAAAAACTGTATTTTCACAAGTTATTCAACTTTCGACATATAAAAGTATTTTTTTTATTTATAATTTCACTTTATAGTAAAAACAAAACTTGTGAAGAATTGTGTTAGCTTTCTAATGACTATTTTTCAAATTTTTTTATCACGATTTGATATGTCAATTTGACAATTGTTTAACAGTATGTTTCTTAAACACGAAATGAATGATAATGAGTTACTTATTTCTACAAAAATGTTTTTTTATTAAACTTATGTTTTGAAGAAACAAAATATACTGCAACAATCTACAGAGACTCTATTTTATTATGACTATCATTTTGAATTTAACGAATGAATATTATAATTTCTAGAATTTTTTTAAGTTGACCAAGCTGAAAACGTTGCAGAGTTTAAATACATGTTTTTCTACACCTCGTATCTATCTTAATTTTTACGTAAAACTAAAATCTAAATATACCCTTTTGAAAAGAACAGTTTAAGGATTATGAATATATTTTTTTCAAATTTTGTCACTGTATATTTTTTGAGATACCGATATTTCATTTCACCGAATCATAATGTCTGTTGAAAATATTATGTAGTGAGTTTTTTAAAAAATTAAATAAAATTAGATAAAAATAACGAAAATGAAAACAAATTATACGAATTGAAA
>ML782568.1:363326-377570 GCA_009831015.1 Picea engelmannii | reverse complement strand
GATAATGTTTTCGATGAACATTGGTTGCACTTATAATGTTTTGATTTTATACTAATTGCCTTTAGGGACTAAATCTTGTCAAAATTTGGTACCTGGTCATATGAGTTTTGTAGTGGAGTATAATCGAAATTTGCAGCATACTTTTTCCATTTAGCCCGTGGTTTACGGCATGAAAATAGTGAAAAACTTTTTTTTAAATAATATAAGGTTACACTTTGATTAACAGAGTGATTATAAGTTATAATATAAATAGAGTGATAATATAAATAGAGTGATAATATAATATAAGTTATAATATAAACAGAGTGAACAGAGTGATAATATAAACTTAAGTTTACACGTTAAATTCAAGTTTATATGTGTGGATTTATAGTGTTTATAAGAGGTTCGGCCGAATATAGTGTTGATAATGTTTATAGTGTTTATATTTCCATACTACAGGAAATATAGGAAATATAGATAGGAAATATAGTGTTTATAGTGTTTAAATCTAGGTTCGGCCGAATATAGGAAATATAGACAGGAAATATAGGTTCGGCCGAATATATTTCCACACTACAGGAAATATAGGAAATATAGACAGGAAATATAGTGTTTATAGTGTTTAAATCTAGGTTCGGTCGAATATAGGAAATATAGACAGGAAATATAGGTTCGGCCGAATATATTTCCACACTACAGGAAATATAGGAAATATAGACAGGAAATATAGTGTTTATAGTGTTTAAATCTACAGTTTGCGAATGTAACTATACGCAAACGCAAACGCAAACGAATGTAACTGTAACTGTAACTATAACGCAAACCAAACGCAAACGCAAACCATAACAACTAATTGTTTATACGCAAACCAAACACAATGTTTATATGCAAAGCAAACACAATATAACTGTAACTATAACTATAACTGTAACTGTACGCAAAAATCACGCAATGTAACTGTAACTATACGCAAAACCACGCAATGTAACTATAACTATATACACAAAACCACACAATGTAACTGTAACTATATGCAAACCAAATGTAAACGCAAACCATAACATACAAAAACCAAACTATACGCAAACCAAACACGAACGTAAAATACCTCCCCGGTGCTCAAAATTTCTCCACGACCACTGCGTCCTCGGTGACCACTGCTCCCGCGACCTCGGTGACCACTGCTACCATGACCTCGGCGAAACAGAGCCTCACAAAGAGCCTCGCAGAGCTAATACAGAGCCTCACAAAGCTAATACAGAGCCACACAGAGCCTCACTGAGCTAATACAAAGCCCTCGACACAGAGCCTCACAACCAAAAAAAATTCTAAACGTCCCACATTGATGTGTGGCAATTATATAAATAATCTTTCGGCCAAACTATTGTTCGGCCGAAACATTGTTCGGCCGAACAATCTTTCGGCCGAACTATTGTTCGGCTGAATAATATTTCGGCCGAAAAACTATTGCTGGAAAAAAAATATCCGGCCGACCAAATTTCTACACGCAAATCGAGGGCCCGGTTATGGCTCCGTTCGATTTGACGTTTATGTTTTCGGTCGAACAACAGTTCGGCCAAAAATAATATCTTTCGACCGAAAAATATATTTAGTTCAGTCGAAAATTTGTTTTTCGAAATTTTGGAGACCCGATTGTCACGAAAGTGTAACCCACCTTCGTGATTTCACCCTGGTATCATAAGTTTTTAGGTCCTCATATATCCATGCAAAGAAATCCATGTACTCTTTGAACTGTTGAAAATACTCTTCCCTATGATCATCCAAAATATTTTTGGACAACTTAATATATTTATGATCTTTTTCAGTCCCAATATTATATTCCTCAATGCTATCATATTTGGGAAGGATAGTTGGTTTGAAAAGTACATAATTTCTATCAAACAACTTCTTCAAAGAAACCAGTCCTTTGGGGATGAAGTTATTCTTAAGATGCAAGACTTTATGCTCAACCATGTAATTTCTAAATTTAGGGATCTCTTCATCCTCCTCCCTAATCTCATGTTTGGTGTCTTCTTCATCATCTGAATCAATATGAGTATTTGAAAACTCATCTATCACTTCCATGAATTATTTGATCTGTTGATTAAATTCAAAAACTTGCCAGTATTTGATATAATCAGGAATGGAAGGTATTTATCAATTCTCGATCTCATACTTAAATTATGGGGTGGATTGTACTTTAAAGGTATTGGCATCTATTGATAAGGAATCGGTTGGCTGATTAAACTCTCTAAAAACAATAGAAATATTAAAAGCTACATAAAAATTGTTAATCTTATCCCATACATGATTTTTGTATACCCTCATCCTTGGATTTCTTGTTTTATAGGAACCTCTTACTTGCTGCACAACTATATCTGAATCTCCAAATACCACCAGCTTGGTAATTTACATATTTCTTGTTGCCTCTAGGCCTAAGATCAAGTCCTCATATTCAGGTACATTATTTATGGTCTCAAACTCAATTTTGGAAGACAAATGAACTTCTTTTTTGGCAGGGGATATGAGCACTATGCCAACCCCAACTCCTTCTCCTTCTTTTGAGAATGCACCATCAAAAAACAATTTCCATATACCATCCAATTCTTCCACGAAACTTACAAGAGGGTCTGCAAGCAGTGGAGTTTCCTTGTACTCTTCATCACCAACATATATGGGATGATTCACAGGGTTATTTTGATCATTGACCACATAAGCAAACTTTGTCTCTTGGTACATCCTTTTGAGCTCTCCTCCAAAAATTGGTACAATGGCATAAGTCATGTCCATTTCCATAGTGCCTCCCAATTTTCGTGCCCATGTTCTGGACATCAATATGCCATAATTTGTTGGTACATCAACCACTACCACTTCCATCATAATGCTCTTAATAGGAAGTTGGCCCAGGGTGACAACCATATCTTTAATCAAACCATAACACTTCACTTTCCTGGAATCAAATGAATAAAGGTCATGATAGGGACTGGTTATTTCCAAGCCCAATTTTTTCTTGATTACTTTTTTCATCAAATTGTATGATGCTCCAAAATACAACATACAATTATGTATCATCTTATCATGAATATTCAATGTCACATAGAAGGGTGCCACCGATTCTTCTTTGTCATCAATATGAGGACCAAAAACTATGGCAAGGGACTCATGTTATACATTCAAAGTATCAAGGGGATTTGTTGATCCCTTCCCATGCATAATTTCCTCAAATTGTTTATGGTATGAGGGGTTTTTAGCTAGCTCCACCAATGACACAATAATATTTAACCTAGACAATTCATGTTCAAAATTGAAAAGTGAAACTAATCCCTCAAATTATTTAGTTTCTTTTTCCTTTTTTACAGGCTCCAAAACTTCATATACATTAGGAATGCCCAAAATCTCTTCAGATTTATCTTTGGACAACTTTGGTCCAAATTTCTTAGCCCAAGGATGACTATCTAAAACAATTGTTTTCTACCTAGTCCCGAGATCATACTTCTTATGCATCTTATCTTGTAGTGTATTAACAAAAAATGTGTACTAATATTAGGATAAAGATCCTTTTTTGGGATGATCCAGGTGGATATCGATGGCCACCCACCTTTTCCAACTGGCTCAAAACAGTTTTCTGGCAATTTTGGTAATTTACTATTTTTAGTAGTTTTCACTTCCGGAGCCGTTCCGAGGCCCTAAACGATGTTTTTTTAGGAAAACGGGTTTTCAATATGTAAGTTCCTTCTATATTTCACCTAAAATGAATCTCCTCTATGATACCTTTCCAATAGGCTATCATACACCTAAAACGGAGATCGTATGCAAAAGTTACGACCCAGGAAGTTGATGTACTAACTTACCCAAACGGGGCCCACGTGACTTTTGGTGCTTCATCTCCTAGGGTTAGGTTTTTGGATGTCTATGGTTTTTGGCATTCCTTCTTATTGTAAAAAGGCCTTTAGATCCTCATTGTAATCATCTTCTTACGAATGAGCACATCCATCACATCTCTTCTCAGAGATAAGCCGCCACCATTCCAGCAAGCTTGTTTCCACTGCATTTTACAATTTTAGCTTATTTCATTATTGAATAGAAAACTAATTTTAGTGTATCTATGTTATTTTGTGTTAAGCACCTATTAATAATCTGTAGTCATTTCATTCTTCTCATTAAATCTGGATCATGGGATGACTATTAGGAATCAGTTTCTTAGGACTTAGGGACTCCTCATAATCATTTTCAGTGAGATGTATGATATCATTCTCATATTGAAGTAAGTGGATTTATTATGTGTATTCATCATAGCCCTCATCCACTACTTCTTAAATAAGTTTTTTATCATTGTTGTATTTTACAAGGGGTTGAATGGGTTGTTCTTCATTCCTTTTGTCCCTTCTCATGAGTTATGGATTATAAGGTCTTTTGAAATGATTAGGGTTAGGATTCCTTATTCCTCCTTCTTGAGGGGATCTATTTTCATTATTATTCTCTATCTCAAATATTGACATTTTGTTTTTCAGATTACTGATCAATCTAGACATCTTATCCATCTTTGCTTATTAGGGTTCTCTATTTGGATCATAAGTACCACAATCTTCCTTGACCTTTTTATTTTATACCTGATATTGTTTTTTCTTCATCTTACCTGATGCAATCAAATTCCATTCTATGTCTATTTCATCCTCTTTCATTACTATCAGTGTCGAGGATCTTCTTTCTCTCAAGGACATGGAAAATCAACATCAAATTCCCCAATGCATGTCACTTTGGTTGTTGGTTGTGATGGATTTATATTTGTAGGGATATTGTTATAGAGCTTATTAAACCTCATGTTAAAATCATCAACAATTTCATTGGTTCTTTTCTTGAGTGAACCAAATTCATTTAGGTAGTATAGGCTATCCATTTTCTCACCCCACTGTCTTATAAAGGAAACTTCTAGAGCTGGCCAACTATCAATTGAAGCAATAGGTAACTCTCTAAACCATTTTCTAACATCTCCCCCTAGAGTTTGGACAAATAATCTCATGAATACATCATCTTTCTCTACAAACTGGTCATCTATAAAGTCTCATAAAGCACTCATATTCTCTTCAGCTGAACGAGTTTTATCCCCATCAAATTTGGGCAGATATTTCATGTAATTCTCAGGGAGGCCATGGGTGATTTGGGGAAAATTTAATGGGAAAAATATGGAAGTGACCCAAGGATTTCAAGGGGGTGGGGGAATTTTATTTCCCCCAGGCATTCCTCCACCTAATCCAACACCAAAATTTTGTAGAATGATGTTATGGGATTCAAAATATAAAGGAGGAACATGGATTTTCAAGAAAGGTATGTATGAAGAACTAACTTCTTGATTAAATTCTAGAGGAGAATTTTGGAGATCTATCAACCGTTATGAAGGAAACTTTGCAGCAGAAAGTGAATCTTTAGATATATCAGTGAGATCTAGGTATTAAATTTTTTTATGAATAATAGAAGGAGATATTTCTAGATGAGGGTTACCTAATAAAAAGGAGGCCTGGCGTTCTCTGATGTTCTTCTAGGTCACGATATTTTATGGATATGAATATATTG
The DNA here is from genome assembly GCA_009831015.1 of Picea engelmannii. Taxonomy (NCBI): domain Eukaryota; kingdom Viridiplantae; phylum Streptophyta; class Pinopsida; order Pinales; family Pinaceae; genus Picea; species Picea engelmannii. The sequence goes on along the minus strand of ML782568.1, from coordinate 372,017 downwards.
GAACCTGATCTGGATAAGGGTGGATTTTGGTGTGTCTTCTGGCAGAGGCCATATTGTTCTTTTGTGGAGTCTCGAGGTGAAATATTAACAACCAAGTATCTGAAGCATATTCACCATCAAGTATCAGAGCTTACAATGTCATATCCGAAGGAATATTTATTCAACTTATGTCCCCTACAACGACGCCATTTCAAATGTTATCCCTTGAGATGTTCTAGTATATTATTGTAATGATGTCAAGGCATCCCAGGGGCCAAGACTCAAGATGAATCTTAAGGCCATATTTGCAATAAGATATTTATGAAATATTTGGGAAGTTTTTCCCTCTCTCTCAATTCCTCTTCTGAAATTATATGATCTTAAACAGTCTCAACTCAAATTAAAAAATGATCTCAACTATTAGAGGCATATGTCTATGATTTTTTCAGACAATCAAGATTTAAAAAGAGGATGAATTGATGAATTATAAGAAAAACAAGATAAACATACAAGGAAATATTGAGAATGAATCGTGTAGCTTATGGAAATAGAACAATGTGCTTAGAAATTAAGAATTCAATAGCTCTAATAGATGTATATAGATTAATAAAACATGATTCAAGTAGTTAACATCTTAATACACTCAAATTCAAGGAGGTAACCTCTGCATATCATTCAAATGCATAAAGAAAATGACAAGAAATGGTCATACATTAAGAGGAAATCACTTATGTTTCATTACCAGACATCATACATTAATATGGAACATGAAGAATGGCCTCCTCTCTGATATTTTATAAATTAGGTATAATATAGGAAAGAAAAATGGGCAGAGATGTTTTACAAGAACACAAACACAATAGAAAAATTACAAACTGAAAACTTATACGTAGGGGATAAATCTGTACTGCCTGTTGCATTTATCAACTGACTCTGCTCAAGGATTCTGGTCAAACAACTCTGGTTATAAGAATCTCTTCAATTCCCCAAAGTGGTGACTTTAGCAATGACTGCCTACGTTCTCTTTCATTCCTCTCATTCATGCCCTAAAATGCTTCTTGAAACCACTTCCAACTTCTTGAAACCGTTTCCTTCTTCTTAGTTCTTGGATGGTTTCTCCCTAGTAAAAATGGCACCAATTAATTTTACCTAAATGAATTTTTGTTATAGAGAAAGACCATGGGGCAGATGGAGGTTTATTAGCAAAAATATCCATCGAGCTCTACCTTGTAAAAATCCTTGCAATCATTTCTTCTTTGGCTAGAAGCTCGAAATCCTAACTACAAAGATCGTGTGACTCAACATCAGTTGGATCAATCTCAGTGATCAATATCGACCATTGATCTCCTAAATGAGGGCCTATTTCATCGGACTTCTAGTAATCCATTAGAGCAATCAAGGTACTCAAAGGTGTGAAACTTAGCAGTCGTCAGATCATTCTCAGGAGCTATCTCAATCATTGATCTTTGAATTTTTAGGCCCCATGACGTATTTTTAGATCAAGAAATCTCGACCATTTATTTGAAAGCGGGAGTGTGCTTTGATATGTACCATTGATTGTCTCCACTTGCAAGAGGTCTAGGAGAAAATCTGGGTCATTGATTGGTCCCCTTTAAAAAGGTTCGAGAGAAGATATGTGTCGTCAATCGGTCATGTCCATCGGAGTGGTCGAGGTCTGGGTTGCAAAAAGGACTCCAAGCCTAAATATTGACCATTGATATGGAGTTTCTAGGGGAAGTTCGATGACATATGAGGGTCGTCGATATATCTTGAACAAGAGAAAACGATTGACTAAGGCATGAACATTTTCATGCTGATGTCACCCTAGAAACATAGTGCTTTCTAATTGGTCCATACAAATGATGATATGGCATGAAGATGACACACATGTCACCTGATTTCAATACATTTACTTGTGTATTTAGTGAGTTTCACATGTCCACATGGAAAGCATTGATTACTATGAAAGTGCTACATTGTTAGGCTAACGCAACACGTGAACAGGATGTTGTGCAGCCTAAGAGTGGATCTAGAACCTTGATTGGTCTTGCTTGAAAGAGGTCCAAGAACATATCTATACTATCCATCATGGGTTCACTTCAAAGTCTTTGGGGTCTGGGTTGAAAATAGTACTCTGAGGAGGGGACTTCGAGGGAAAATCTAAATCGTCGATCTAGAACCATCGGGGGAATTCTGACAATGAACGATAGTCATTGATCTTAGATCAATCGAAAACCAAAAATGGTTAAGGAATGAACATTATTGCGCTGATGTCACCCTGGAAACTTGGAAACTCCTTATTGGTCTTCATTTACGATGACCTGGTATACAAGTGGGACACATGTCACTCGTATTTGAGGTTTTTACCCATGCAATAGGTGAGTTCCTCATGTCCATGTGCTAGACTCTAGTAGGCTCTAACAACACTCTTCTAGAAGGATAACATGACACCTTACTGGGGAATCTCAAAATCAAGGGTCAGATTTAGATTGTTGATCTCTCAGGGGCACGAATGATAACATGATTAAATATGGGTTGTTGAACAGAGGTGTCCCATAGGAGGGGTCTAGGCTTAAGATATAAACAAGATTCTGAAGAGAGGACTCCAAAGGGACTCAACAACACAAATATGGACCCTTCATTAGAGGCTTGGGAATCTCTGAGGGTCATTGATCTGGCATGGTCCAAAAAAAATTTGACGAAGGAAAAAAGGGTCATGTTGACGCCATCCTGGACAAGTGGTGACTTTCTGTTTTTCCATGGTGGTACTAACGTGGTTGGGTAGCATGACATGTGTCACCTGTACTTGAGGTTTTTACCTATGCATGTGGTGGGTTCCTCATGTCCACGTGGTAGCCTTTGGTAGGCTCTAACAATGCCTCGTTTTCATGTCGTGTTGTCAGCTCCTCCTTATTTCTCTGATGGCAACATCATCGTCGACACTGTGGAAACTTGCACCGAGGTTTCTCTTTTCCTTTTCTTGAAAAATGACCCTCGATTTGATCTCGATCGTTGGTCTGTCACTGATCTGAGGATATTTTTTCATGTGTCTTCGGAACAGGGGAAGTCATTGATCTTTCACCAAAATCATGAGATCCATCGATCTAGGCTCAACCAAAAGCCAGAAATCGCTAAGGAATAAATAATATTACGATGACGTCACCCTAGACATGTGGGGATTTCTCAATGTTCTGTGCTAAGGTTTTGAAGTGGAAACTAGGAAGGACATGTGTCAGAAATATTTGACATATTCACCTGTGCATTTGATGGGCTTCCCTTGTTCATGGGGAAGGCGGTGATTGGCTCTGACAGTGCCCCGCTAGCATGTCAAGCTGTCAACTCATCCTCTTCTTATCTTTGTTCACCGACACTGAAGTTTTCATCGAGACTTTGTAACTTGAGATAAGGGGGGGACTTCCAATGGATTTTCTCGACGACAATGTCGTGGGCCCCTTAAATTATAAATCAAAGTTGCATGTCATCAATTGATTTCCCTTTCCTACATTCATCTCACCTGTCAGGGTTCTAAAATGTTGGTGCTTGGTTCTTAGTCCATAGTCTCTTCATAAGCTCCTGATATATTAGCGATTAAGTTATTTGGGACTATGGAAAGCCCCTTTTGGACTGCAACAAGCCCCTTTTAGACTATGAAAATCCCCTTTGGGTTGTGCCAAGCCCCAAGAGATAAATTTTTTCCTTATGTGCACAAGGGCATGTATTTTCTTATTGTTTCTTAAATTTTCCTTAGGAAAATTTGATTGTGAGTTGTGCAGAAGCCCATGAAACTTGAATTTCAACCTTCAAATTGCTAGATCCCTACCTTTTAACCTCAATAAGTTTTCACACCAGGTCAGGAACAAATATGGTACTAATAGGCTCACCATCCTATATGTACATTTACATTTACAATTGGTACCAATTACTCACCAGCTTATATGTACAATTAAAAAGGGTTTTGGATTAGGGACATTACATTCCCCTCCCCCTTATTTATGCATTGTCCTCAATGCATCATATACACATGTACATACAAAATTTCAAGAATATTCGAAAAGATGTGGATACTCTACCTGCATAGCATCCTCGTGCTCCCAAGTTGCATCCTAAAGACTGTATCAGGACCATTAGACCTTTACCATATCCATGGATCGATTCCAGAGATGTTTTATTTTTCGATCCAATATGAAAACTGATCACACTCGAAAATCCCCTTCTGGCTCAACCTGAATCACATTCCAATCAATAATATGATTAGCATCAGGAACATACTTTTTAAGTAATACTACATGGAAAAAATTGTGAATACACAAGGATGCAGGAAATGAAAGAATATATGTGATAGAACCAGTCCTCTCTAGGATTTCAAATGGCCCATAGCAGCACATTTCCAACTTAAAAAAAATTCCCAAGTTCAGAGAACTACATATGGCTTTCACTTTTAAGAACACATGGTCACCCATTTTAAAGTCTTTGTGGGTTTTGCCTTTATTTGTGTAACTTTTCTTAGTGTGTTGGGAAGCCTTTGAATTCGTCCTTATCTTTACCATCTTATCCTCCATTTCATGGAGAAGATATAGCCCAACCACTATGTGGTCTTTTTTTTTTTCCCAACTCACTGGCATTATGCACTTTCTACCATAAAGTGCCTCAAATGGGCTCATCATTAAATATGCTTGATTCCCATTGTTTAAGAAAACTTTACCAAGTGAAGGTAGTGTTGTAACCTAGGTCTAAAACCCTACCTCTCCTCTCTCATTTCCCTATTGCTTCATCAAATTTTTCCTCTTATAGTCGGTCAAGTCAGTTTCCCATTTGTTAAATGACTTGGTTTTCCTTATTGTCTTGCTTGACTGATTCTTTGTGCAAGAGTATTTTTGTTTTCCTTGAAAGATAATTGCATGTATGGTTTGAGTTTGAAATGATTCCCATCATGTTTTCCATTGATTGAGCTCACAGCAGGTAGACCGAGCCTTTTTGTATGCACAGGAAATGCCTGTGGACAAAACACATCAATTTAGAGCGGTCATTTTCGGGCCTGGATTACCAAAACAGACATGGTAACTTTCAACGGTAAAGATCCAACATGCCAATCAGATTAACGACTCACATGCATTTAGAGTTTCAAATTCACGCAAGGCTTAACGACCAAACATAAGCCCCGAAGTGCCAAAGTGTTGAAGTGTCGAAGGCACTTGGAACTTATCCGCCGAGGACACATGGCATTCATTTCAGGCCACCACATCACTCCGGGCCCATACTACTTCGGGAGAACTTCATGCTTCACAATCCAAATATCCCGAAGTCTGAAGTGTCGAAGTGATGAGAGACTGCCACTTCAGTCTGGGAGAAAGTCACTTCGGGAGATGTTCATGCTCCCCGTTCAAAATCTCCCGAGCTCCAAGAAATTTGTGCTATCACTAAATCCAATAGGGGTTTTCTAATATGGAAGACGGATAGAACTTTAGCATGGGCGCCAAAATAACAAGGTTACCCAGATCACAGATTGCAACATGATCGACGACCACACTTCATTGCGGGGATGGAAAATGCTCGAATGGAAAAATCCTAGAGAGGTTCCACAATTGAAACCATGGTATAGCTTGAGAGGTACGTGGCAATTGGTGGTGGATTGCGGGAGTTGGCGCGGTGTGGATCACTATTGTGCTACTTATATGTTTAGTATAATGCACTCATTAATTATCAATCCGGGATTCGTAATCAATAGAGTTACAAGCCACCAGTAAGAAAGGTAATTCTAATTTCATGAGTATAAAACTATTCTAGATTATGCATGCTGGAAACAAAGCAAACTAGCAAACAAAAACACACTTTCGTTGTCTTTCACAGAGAGGATATCTACTCCATTAGGGCGCATGCAAGTATGAGATGGAGTTCTTTTGACAGATCAACTCTGTTATCTGACCCAGGAAGCTGATCATGCAATCACACTCTGAAAAGGGGAATCACACATCAATCATCAAGACATAGCATGGGCAGTTCAATAATCAATATACTGGGTATGCTGTGGTTCACAATATTCCATTGTGAACTTCACTAGTTCTCTTCCAAATACGTTTGACTACTGTTGTCAACATACATGTCCATTAGGCAAAATCAAATTCATAAGAATAGAAACAAAACATATGCAAAATAGAGTAAGTAAAGATCTCCAAGCAATCATATAATCGAAATCCTAGACTGAACTATACTGCTATCATCTGAAATAATCAAGATTCAGCTAATCTCACGATTATGCTACTGAAATCAAATGCTAACACTAATCTACAAAGATGCTGACCTTTGTTGGGCAGTGGGCCCTTGCCGCTTCAACAGGTCAACGAATGGAGTCTACAGTAAGTTTGCTTTCAATCCACACATCACTCTTACTGAAACCTCAAAACATAGAATTAAACTATGATAACAACTCAACTCACATTCATTCATAAATGATCAAGACATGAAAATAAATGACATCCTTCTATTAAACTTCAACTCATAATATGTTCTACAATATGTAACACTGCTTCACATGCTATGTTATGATACTTCTCTACTACTTCCACCATCCTTTCCATGACTATTTAAACAGTCTTAGTCGTGAAACACAAGGAGGTGAAATCTTTAGCAAATCAGTCAATTTTCAAATTTATATATTCAGTTACATATTTTAAGCTTCATCCTTATAACATGAAGTGTATGAGGATGAAGCAATAAACAAACTAACTTAACATAGCCTTGCTAGAGCTTTGATGATTCAACAAACATCCAACAATTATCTTGGGCATGATCTGGAGCTAAACTTGGTATGTTCTGCTTCCTATATTGGTACTAGATCATGACAAGTGAGATTTGGTAGATGGTACTATTGGAAGATTGGTTGTCATTGATGTCAACCCTAGTCATGGGTTTTGGACCGCAAGATTGATAAAGGTATTTGGACATGAAGGACAATGCACATGCATATACAACACCCATGAATGGATAGTATACATCATGTTGTTTCCAGTGGTATGTGGCACGTCACGTGGATCCTCATGGTTGAGGAGAAATGAATTTTTGAAGATGACAAAGTGAATTGAAGAAAGTACATGTAGGCCCTGAAGATAATTAAAGAAAAGAATTACAAAATAAGAAAGTGTCAGGTCGACCCTAATGTTAAAAGGAAGTGACATAAATGGTATAAATAAACATCATTATACATTCATTTGATACAATTTGAATTTCAAAGGAAATAACAAGTAAAGAAGGCCAGATTTCAAGGGAGGATGAAGTCTTTTGGTGATGTGTTCTAAGGTATGTTATTTTCAGGTCATCTTACCATTTTTTCTATAACATTTATGTTCTAGAACGATTCAGATGGTGAAAGATATGGTATTGAGAAGACATATCAAGGTACCTCTGGTAAAAAGTTAAGCTCTTGATTCACTATAATTATGGAGATACACTCTGTGGAAGATAGGGTTTGTGACCAGTCTTGAAGCTAGTCAATAAACATGTGTTCTAGGTAAAACAATCATAACTTCTTCATCGAGAATAAAAATGACATGGGAAAAATTTCATTGGAAAGAGTACAAACTATAGTTTCTTGTGTGTGAGGTTCAGAATCGGATGTTAAATATTGAGCGCAGGGCATTCTGTACAAGTTCGGTCTCTTGAATAGACCAGAATTGAATAAAGTCTACCATTCTTTCTATAACTTATTTTTGGGAGGATTCAAGGAGTGGAACTTGGAGGAGTTTCAAAGAATACATTGAGTAATATTATATATAGGATCATAGTACTCTAAGAATTGAAGAATTGTAGAAATTGAAGAAGTCTCAGAAAGCATTGTCGGGTTCTATGTGATGATTGGTTGATGGTGATGATTTAATGTAAAGTTTTATTATCTCTCATATATTCTTGGGTGGAAGGAAGGGGAAAGGATGGAGAGTTCAACTCTCTATTGATATTGGAGGATTTTATCTTCCTCTTTGAGGTTTATCCCTTCCTTTACATTTGGAAGCTGTAGCTACCTTTGGAAGTCATTAGTTCCCTTGAACAATAACTATTGATTATTTCTCATATATTGTGCATGGTGTATTGTGGTGTATTGGTGTAACTCTTATACTATTGTTCATTGCTCATTGGATATAGTTGAATGATTTAAGTATAAGTTGAAAAAGGTTTTAAATTGTACTTGATACTAATTCACCCCCCTCTCAGTATCAACAATTGGTATTAGAGCGGGTTACCTTCAGTACAATTTAACCACTGGAAGGAAGATCCTAAGAAAAAATGGAAGACAAAATTCCAAATGGGATTCCACCATTTGATGGAAGCAATTTTGAATACTGGATTAATAGGATGTAAACTTACTTGAAATCTCTTGGGGCATATGTTTGGTTCTCAGTTGCTTTAGGATACAATGCTTTGAAGAAACTAAAGACTATAGCTTAGAAGGAAGCAAAAAGGAACAAAAAATTGGCAATAGATGCCATCCTAGATGAATTGACAGATTCAGTGAAATCCAATATGGGATCATGTGCATCATCAAAAGATATTTGGGACAAGCTACAAGACCTTTAAGTAGGGGAAGATGCAAAAGAAGAAGAAGAAGAAGTTGAAGCAAATTACAACATCTCAGATTTCAAAGAAGAAAATAGAGGTCAGTTCTTTTGCTTTAATTGTGAAGGAGTAGGTCATGTTGAATTTGAATGTCCTCATCCAAGGATT
>ML782568.1:319113-360877 GCA_009831015.1 Picea engelmannii | reverse complement strand
CTCTTGATATTGGAGGATTGTATCTTCCTCTTGGAGGTTTATCCCTCCCTTTACATTTGGAAGCTGTAGCTACCTTTGGAAGTCATTACTTCCCTTAAACAATAACTATTGATTATTTCTCATATATTGTGCATGGTGTATTGGTGTATCTCTTATACTATTGTTCATTTCTCATTGGATATAGTTGAATGGTTTAATTATAAGTTGAAAAAGGTTTTAAATTGTACTTGATACTGATTCACCCCCCTCTCAGTATCAACAGGTACCGGATCCGAACAACACACAAGTGGTTGGTACTGGACTAGAACAATCTGTGGTCGTTGGTATCGGATCACGACAATGAATGGTTTGGTACCAGATTTGAACAAAAGGTGTTCTTGGTACTGGATTCAAATAGTGGAAATCTGGCGCATAAGTACCAAATGGCTGAGCTGATACATAAATACCGAACTCATCTAGAGGTCAAAGGTTACACGTGGCAATTTAAAACATTAGTACATGAAATATTTAGTCTTCTAGCTCAATAAACCACAAAATGCATGAGTTAAATTATACTTTACCTTATGACCTTATCAATGGCTAATGGTAGTGTTCTTTTTCATTTATCCAAGCTTAGGTAGGCCAAAAAAGTATAAATGAGGAGTATAATAGGGTAGTGGGGATGTCAATTTAGAGGCTCAACATTTCCCCATGCCAAAATCATTGCATGTCCTCATACAACTGAAACAAACAAAATTTGTTTTCAAAATTTGAGACTCCATTCTTTACTTCTGTGGATCAATGATGTTGATAGCCGAGGCTTATGCTTTCAGCTCCCTTTTTATGAACCTAATGTGTTGTAAGAGTCTTAGTACCTTCTTAATATTATTATAAGTCTTTTCATGGTCATCTTGAAGTTGTTGGCTGGTTTCCTTCAGTTGCTCATTTTCCCTTTTGATATACCTGTCCAGTAGTTGGTATTTCTTCACTTCTTGTTTAAGTTCCTGGTTTTGCTTTTGCAGCTCCCCAATATTTTTCTTCATCTATCCTTTTGTTAAGGTCCTTATTGACCCCATTGTTTCTGGTTGGATGTATTCTCTTTCCTCCACTTCCTCCCTCATCCCACACAAAGTGATAGTAACTTGCTCCTCAGTTAAACTAGGGATGTTATCCTGGACTGGTAAGTCTAGGGAAGGGGAGGTAGGATCTATTGGATCTTCATGTGTAAGAGGGATAACAACTGCTTTATCTTTCTTTGCCATGCTCCTTGTGGTTCTTTTATAAGGGGGTGGTGGATCAAAAGTGCTAACAAGTTTCCTTTTCCTCTTTCCTGTCCGTGGAATGGTTACAAGAGGTTTCTCTATGGACTGTTCATCTTTATTTTATGAGCTATTCTTCTCTTTCCTCACAGTTTTTGTCTTATGACCCTTCTCCTCAAGTGATACTGTTGAGATCTCCTCCACTAATTCGGATTTACCTTTTGATTCTTGACTTTTAAAAATCTTATCAACCGTGGAAGAGGGCCCTGCTTGTTTACTAGATTTATCTTTTTGGCTCATTGTTATGGAGGATGATGGAGTTACCTTATCTTTCTTGCCCTTTTTCTCTTTAGGTTCCTTATCTTTATTTGGAGCAGAATGAGCTTCTTCTACAAGTTTGTTTTATGTGGGAAGATTTTGAGTGATAAGGGTTTTCCAGCTAAACCCTTGCTTCATGATCTCATGTATAACTAACATCTTAATAAGACCCTGATGATAAATTCTAGTATTCTTAGTTTTGGATAGGGATTTGACACCTCTTACTATCTTGTTTAGAATCATGCATAAAAAATATGGGAAATCAATTTTAGGACCTCCTTCAAAGTGCAACAAAAGTCTAAGATGATATAGGAAGGTTACAACATACCTTCCCTCACAAGTGAGGAATCATTGTAGACTAGCAATCATAGGATGATATTCTTCCTTGATATAGTTTCTAGAAATCCCCTTCTTCCAATCAGGGCGCTGATAGTCTTCCTTCAAAAATCTTTGGCATATTTTCTTATTGATTCCTACTCCTTTGAAATACTTGGCTCCTCTGCTAGGTAATCTTGTGGCTTCCATTAAGGTTTCTTCATTGATTGTTAGCTGCAGATTGCCTATGTGCACAATCTCTCCATCGTAACCCTGAATAAATGAGTGAGATACCTTGTCATGATAGCCTGTGAATTTCTCCAAAAATGGCATCCATCCCGCTCTAGCATACTTATCTCTACATAGATGGAACTCCTTGGTCTCCCTATAAATCTGGAAGACCGATTCATGTCTACTTACAACCATCTTTATAAACTGTGAGTAAAAATTGGGCTATAGCGCAAGGATTCAGTCAGCTATGAGGGTAAGGGTTTGGTACCAGAGATCGTAGAGAGGAGTAGGCTCAGAACTGGAGAAAGGTTGGTAATGACAGAAAAAATATGGTGATGGCGTCGATAATTCGAATGGTGAGTTTAAGTAAAGATGCCGCAAGGGAAAATTAAGACAAGATGAGGCTCATATGGATGGCTTCGCCACCCAGATAAGCCATTTCATTTATGCTCGTTAGTGCAATGATGGGGATGGAACGTTGGGTGTCGAAGGATCATTTTTGTTTGGAATAGGCGATTGGACTTCTGAGTGGTGAATTTGATGTTGAATTGTGGCTCATGACACGAGACAATTTCATGATTGCTTAAGGATGAAGCACGTTCTTGGTTTAGGGTCGTGGCTCATCATTACTGGACATGCTCCATATTCACACTTTTGATGTGATTTTTCACTCAATCATTTTCAAGTGCTTATGTGATGAGAGGATTGATTAAGGTTAAGCATATGGGTATGAGGGAAGTGAAAGTTAGGTGCATGGTTTTAACACTAAGGTCATAAGATCTAGTATACATTTTCATACCTATTGTAGTTTTATAAGCAAAGGAAAATAAATAATACCATGTTACCTTTGCTTTTACCATTGTATAATCAATACCCATAGCATATGTGACTGCCTTTGTATTTGAAGCTTGTAGATTGTCATATTTCATCTTTTTAGGCTGGAGTTTTCTGGAAGCTTGGTACTGGAATTTTCTGTACTTCATGAAACTTCTTTATTCTGTGTTTGTCTTCTTTTGTGTTTGGTTTTGCAGGGTTGTAAGGTGAACATGTTGGTTTCTAAAAATGAGATGTGAGTCTAAAAAAAGAGTCCTAAAAGAGCTCTTTGACCCTCCCCCATGACAAGGATGTTGCATATCCATATACAAGAAGTTTCAACACCCTATATCACAATGGAAGAAAATTGATAAGAGAAAATAGACCAAATCAAATTACAAAAGTACATTTATCACCTAGCATATGAGCACATGCCTAAAAAATAAAATTGAAATTGCCTTTCTTTTGATGATTTATTGACAAGGGTAGCATTCAACAGTGAAAACAAGGAGGTTTTTATATTTTTGTCAGAAGAACAGATCCAACCTAACTTTCTTTAGAGATTTACTATCATTAGATGTTATGGATAAATTTCACAGTATAAGTAGATTAGACTCCCTAGTTAGGGATCCACTCTTAAGAAGTTTCCTTCTTAGGTAATGTAGGCTTTAGATTTCAGACCGGTAAAGTTTACTTAGGGTGATTCTCAAATGGACATTTTCTTTTTGTAATTATCTTGTTTGTTAATCTGGAGTTTGTATCTTATAAGTGTCAACAGTGGCATTAGCTTGTAGTATTCATTTTTTAGATGACAAAAGTGAATTTTTCAATCATACTAGTATAGATGAGACATTTCTCAACCAGAACCCACTACCAACAAGCCTGTTCAGTACTCCAGTGGGGTAGTTGTGATAATTAGTGAGAGACATCCCTTCCCCAAGCAGAATGCCCCATTGTCGATAGGCTTGTTCAATACCCTGATGGGTTCGCCTAGTCATACCACATATCGGTGCTTGCTACCAGTAGACCTGTTCATTATCCCGGCGGGTTAGTATCTTAAACCCTTTTTCCATCATAGGATTATTGTCCATAGTCACCTATTTCATTTTTTATTAAAGAGTTCTTTTGCACGGTGACAAGGGAGGCTAGTCTGAAAACCATTTTACAGGCTGGGATGGTATTGGGTTGGAAGGTATATTCTCTTATTTGAATGTCTATAAAGATTTTTCTAAAGGAAAAATAAACTTATGTTTGAACATTATTTCTTTAGAATGATTCAAATGTATAATTCTGTATGAGTTTGTCTATAAGAGAAAGACCTAAAGTTACCTTAGGATACTGATACATCTTCTTCCATAAAAGTTTTCCTAGTGTGCCCATGACAGAGAGTGTTCATATACTCATATGTTACTCTTTAGTAAAGATAATCTAATGAATACTATTGAAGTCTAACTAGGGTGAGATAGTTACTTGTAGGCTAATATATATTTTTTATCCCTTTAATCATGCTGAAATATTGGGTAAAGGCAACCTATAGACCTTGAAGAAGATTAAGCATGGTTCTTTTAACAATCATAGGTAAAGATTATGTCTTCTTTGTCAAGCAACATAACCAAAAGAAATTAAAAATCCTTCCTTTTAGCTAGCAGCAAAACCAAAAGAAATTTAAAATTCTTCCTTTTAGCTAGCAACATAACCAAAAGAAATTAAAATACTTCCTTCTAGCTAGCAACAGAACCAAAAGAAATTAAAATAATTCCCTTAGTCAACAACAGAACCAAAATAAATTATTGCTTCATAAGGGATGCCATTTGATGTTGCATTCAACTTCTTGGTTCCAACTTAAGTGGTTACTGCATGGCTTCATACTTCATAAGATTTTGAAATAGGCATAACATTCCTTTCTAATTAGGTGATGTGTCCTAATAGTATCGTATAAGGATAGAATTCTGGTACCAGACCAACACATGACTGCTGGTACCAGACCAGAATAGGATTTCTAGTATTGGATCAACACTATTGGTACCGAACTAGAACAGAGTATTTTTGATGCCTACCAATTGATGTTTAGCAAGTTCGCGAAGGATCAAATAAATTATAGAAATCTACTTACAAAGATAAAATGAAAAAGTAAAACAAAAGGAGGTAAGAATCCATTGTTACCTTCAAATTATTAACAAAACACAATCGACACCTATGTATAAAGGTTTTTAAAAGTAAATCAATCAATCAATGTGGATCATTAGGAAGGTTTCATTCCTTACTGATCACCTGCATATCTGAATTTTGTAGTACACGTGTCAGAAATTCCTCTTTTGATAGGGGTTTGTTATAGTTCTCAACCGGTGACCATTCACAAGTAGTGGTGTCTGATGTTTGTCAATTGTCTTTATCCTGATTGAACCATTATCATAGATAGTGCCAATTTCATAAGGTTCCATCCAATTAGTAGTTAACTTACCTTTGAAATTCTTGAATCTACTATCATACAATAGGGCCCAATCTCCTGGTTGAATTTTTTTCTTTTTGAGATACTTGTCATGCCATTTTGTTCTCTTCTCTTGAATGAGAGTGGTTCTTTGAAGTGCTTCCTACCTGATTTCGTCCATCTTATTAAGCTGCAAGAGTCTTTGTTGCTGGGCTTCATCTAAGTTCATGCCAACTTGTACTACAGTCCTGAAGGTTTTGATCTGGAATTCTATAGGGAGAAGACCTACTTCCCGTACACCAACTCGTAAGGTGTATGTCCTGTTGTATTCCTCCAGGTGATTCTATAAGCCCATAAGGCTTCTAGTAATCTATCAGCCCAATCCTTGTGGTGTAGTTGTACTATTTTAGTAAGAATGGACTCAATGATTTTGTTGGTAGACTCTACTTGTCCATTTTCCTATGGATGATAGGGTGTAGATTTCATGTGCTTGATTTGGTACTGTTCTGTAAAAGTTTTAACTATATTAGAGGTAAATTGAGTCCCTTGATCAGTCACAATTTCCCGAGGTACCCCAAATCTAGTAAAATTTTTATTGAAAAGGAAATCTACCACTGATTGTTCACTTGCAGCTGGTAAATATTTTTCTTCAACCCACTTAGTCACATAGTTAGTAGATACAAGTATATACTTTTTCTTTTTAGATGTAGGGTTAATGGGCCCTACAAAATCTATGCCCATTTCTCGAAAGGCTCAATGACTAATTGGGATTGAAGTGGCATTTGGTCTCGTGCAATAGGCTTACCCATTCATTGGCATTCATCACAATTGGATACATAAGTTCTAGCATCTTTGAAAATATTAGGCCAATAGTAACTAGATTGAATAACTTTATAAGCGGTCCTCTTGTCAGTAAAGTGTCCTCCACAAGGACCATCATGGCAGGCTTGCAAAATATCATGGATCTCATCTTCCCTTACACATCTTCTAATTACCAAATCTGGTCCTATTTTGTAGAGACAATCATCGTGCCACATGCAGTTTTCACTTAGTTGAATTACTTTTTGTTTTTCTCGAGGACACAATTTTTTAGGCATCTTCTTTGTCACTAGATAGTTAGCTACATTTGCATACCAAGGAGTAAATGTGGAAATAGCAAACAATTTTTCATCGGGAAATTTATCATCTACTAGTGTGTTATCTCCTAGATGAATCATTCTAGATAAGAAATCAGCCACAAGATTAACCTTACCAGGTCTATCAATAATGTTGATATTAAACTCTTGTAATAATAACAACCATCTTGTAACTCTAGGGTTTGTTACAGATTTGTTCATTAAGAATTTGAAGGTTGAATGATTAGTGTGTACAAAAGATTGATATCCTGCAATATAGTGTCTAAATTTATTGATATCATGGACCACAACTAACAATTCTTTTTCTGTGACCGTATAATTAACTTCTGCTGGAGACAAATTTTTACTGACAAAGTAAATAGCATAAGGCATTTGATTTTCCCTTTGTCCAAGAACTGCCCCAAGGGTTGTGTCTGAGGCATTGGTACATATATGAAAAGGAAAGGACCAATTTGGTCCTCTTAATATAGGGGTAGTTGACAATTTCCATTTTAGAATATCAAAAGATACTTGGCATTCATCATCCCAATTAAATTCGGATTCTTTAGATAATAACTTGAATAAAGGGGTAGCTAGGCTTGTAAAATTCGGAATGAATCTTCTATAGTAGCTAGCATTCCCTAAAAATATGTGAACTTCCTTTTGTGAGGAAGGTATTCTGATTTGTGTGATAAAATGAATCTTTGTCGGATCAACTCTCATTCCAGAACCAGAGATGTGATGTCCCAAAACAATACCTTCAATGAGCAACATCTTTGACTTTTCATTACTTAGGGAAAGATTAGTTTCCTTACACCTAATAAAGACTTTTTCTAGACTAGTCAAAGCTTCCTGGAAGTCATTTCCATGGACTGTAAAGTCATCCATGTGGACTTCCACGCAATCATTGGTCAAGTCAAAGAAAATGGCTAGGACAACCCTTTGAAAAGTGGTTGGGGCATTGCAAAGTCCAAAAGGAAGAACCCTATAAGCATAGGTTCCCCATAGGCAGGTGAAAGTGGTATTCTCCTAGTCTTCGGGTGCTATTTGTATTTGGTTATAACCACTAAACCCATCTAGGAATGAAAAATACCTCTTCCCGGACAAGGTATCCAACACCTGATCAATAAATGGTAAAGAAAAATAATCTCTATGGGTGGATTTTTTCAACTCCCTGAAGTTTACACATATTCTCCACTTACCATTTTTATTGGGAACTATGACAAATGGAGACACCCATTGACTATTTGAAATGGGGTATATGAGATTATCTTGAAGGAGTTTTTGCAATTCCTCTTTTACAATATCTTTGAGGGCTGGATTCATCCTTCGTTGAGGCTGTCTAACTGGTCGGATTTGGTCATTATTGTAGATATGTTGTGTGCATGTGTCAGGGTGAATGCCTTTCATGTTTGCATAATCCCATGCAAAGGCATCAAATTGTCTTTGGAGCATTTCAATTACTTGTGACTTTTGTTCTGGTTCCAAACTAGAGTTTATATACAAAGGTTTTCCTAGGCTAATCTCAACAAGTTCAGTACTTTCTTCCTTCTCTGAGGAAGCTAGTGATAAAGTATATAATTGAGTGATATTAGGGTGCCAAGTTTGTTGAAATTCGGAACTGGAAATGTGTGACAACTCTACAAAAGACCTTGGATATTCAATGCAATTTGTATCAGCCAAAAATAAACTTAAGACTTGTTCATTTGATTGTTCTTTCATTCCTCTTACTTGTTCAAATATTAACAGGGGTCTGATGCAATCTTCCTCTCCATAAGGGTTTTCTAACTAAACAGGTATCTCCTGTGCTGGTTGGGCAAGAGGGAAGAGGACAAGATTTTGTCTATGTGTGACATTGGATATAGTCATCTCACAAGACCGACAACTTATAAAGTCATATGTTGTGGCCAGCCAAGGACGGCCAGAACCACATGGTGTCTTGGTTTGGAGGATGATTTAGAATAGATGACTAGAAAGTTTACTGGATACTCCTAAGAAGCTAGAGTGATTGTGACATCATCTAGACTTCTTGCAGGGCTAATGACTAACTTATTTGCCAAATCTATCATGGTTTGGGTTGGTCTCAACTCGTTGATTTGGAGTTTTTTCATAGTGTCAAAATGCATTACATTAATTGTTGCACCCAAATCAATGAGTGTGTTCGGTAAGGAAATACCATTAATTTCAACAGTGACTACTGGGTTCCCAGGGTCATTATATTTGTATGGCATTTCATAAATAAATTCAGATAATTGCCCCACCACCTGAACAAGGGGAGGTTCCTTCTTCTTCCTTCCTGGTTTCTTAAGGCAAAGATCCCTTATGATTTTCGCATATATGGGGATATTCTTAATGTCTTGAAACAGAGGTAGTTTTACACATACATTTCGTAACTCATCCTATATGTCTTTGTGCAGGGGTGGGTTAGGTTTCTTCTCTAATAATCTTTCAGGGTAAGGTGGAATCTTAACTTGTGGAGGTACTCCTACGGACTGAGAAGTGGTTGGAATAGGAGGGGAAGTTTCTTCTTCTACAGGGGTGGTTTGAGTGTTTCCTTCTTCAGAATGATTATCATTTTCTTCTTGAATTATTACCCCAAGATTTGATTGATTTACAACTTTCCCTGATCTTAGTTGAATTTCGTACGTGGGAAAGGTTTGAACTTCTGCATTCTGCACAAGGTGGGTGGGTCGATTATTGGGGTTAGGGATTGGCTGGGCATGGATTGCTGTTGGTCTCAGAGGGTTGTGGGAAGCTTGGTTTTGTGGCTGTTGATTGACATTTATAGATACTTGTTGTTGTTGATTAGGGTTCAAGGGGACTGTAAATTGTTGTTGTATAGGAGGTGGAAGTAAATCTTGCATCTGCAGTGGGTTAAATCCAGGTAGTAATTGGGAAATGTTTGCAGGATACTGTGGATGTGTAGGGTAAGAGAGATTCCCATACACATGCCCCCTCCAACCTTGTTGTCAATGTTGAGTTTGATCTTGCTGAGGTGTCCATTGTGGATAGGGAATTGGAGGAGGACCCCATTGTTGTTGTTGATACTATACATTAGGGTCATAAAATGCATTGGGGTTTTGTGCTCTCCAAGGTCTTCTGGAAGGGTATGGTTGTTCTTGTGAGACTCCTCCTCCCCTATACATGTCTTGTAGCTCAAGAAAATCTAGACACTCAGATGTGGGGTGCTCTAGTGTACAAATGCCACCGATTTCTATGACATTTAATGGGCATTCTTTCTCACCGTGCTTTTTTCGACATCTAGGACAAAAGATTGCTAAAACAATCTCTTCTTCTTGTTTCTTTTTCATTTTTAGGGTATCTAACTGGTTACTGATTATGCTCAAGATGTTTGTTTTAAAGTTCTCTAATAAGTTTCCTAACTCAATTTTGGTGACAGTCCCTTAGCTTTTTCTTGTATTTCTGCTAAAAGAATCTCTTGGTCCTTTGCTTGTTTTAGCTTGTCCTCTTGAGTATCTTCTACAGTAATCTGCAATCTCTGCAAAAGGATTTTGGTACACATATCCTAAACTTAACAAGTGTAAAACTTCTATGCGGTCATCTCTAATACCTTTCAAAAATACAGTTCTTACTGCAGCTGGGTCTGTGGTGAATAATTTTGATTTCTGATAGTTGTATAAGAACCTTTCTAAGTAGTCTTCAGGCTTTCATCTTCTATTTTGTTGCATTTTAAAAATGTCATTTTTAGCATTATCCTTACAATAGTCTTGGTTTTTCCATAAAAATGTGTCTTTCATCTGATCCCAAGAGAGAGTTGTATTTTCTCCTAAGCTCATGAACCATCTTAAGGATGAATCCTTCATTGTGGCAGGAAAGAGCTTAAGTTTTTGGGCATCGTCTGAGTAGTTATATATTCTACATAATATGTCAAACTCAAATAAAAATAAGTCTTGATCTTCAGTTGACATACCTCTGAAAGTGGGTAACGATGATAGTGGGATGTTTTTCATGCTGATGTTTCTGAAAATATCCAATATTGGAAACCCAAAGGTCTCAGTCTTAGTGGCTACATTTCCTTCTTCTTCTGCCATTTCTCTAGGTGTTCCTCCTCCACTGATGGATGGTTCAGAAACTAGATTTTGTGTGTCTCCTAAATGTTCAGTTCCTTCAACAGATTCACGTTCTGCCTGCCCCAATGTTGGTTCTTCCGTTTTAGGTTATTCTTTTGGAGCCTCACTGGCTCCCCTTGAAATTCCTCCTGGTAGAATTTTTCCTGCACCAATGTTAGTTGGATTAGTGGGGTGGGGGGGGGGGGTTGTTTTTGAATCTTTAGAGCTTACAAATATACCCTTATTATCTCTATATCTATGCATAAAATCGAAATTGATTCTTAACTAAATTGAAATCCTAATTCTATCTAGAAGGTACGAAGGCAGCTTGCATTCAGAGAACCCCACTCTAGTGGCTGCATGGCTCTTCAATCACGTCTTAAATTTTTTATCCTCCTCCCTCAAGAATCCTTTAAAATCATTCAAAAATTATGCAAACAATTTAAGCTAAAAAACACTTCCTACCATTTGCAACTCCCCGACAACGGCGCCAAAAATGTTGTGCTACTTATATGTTTAGTATAATGCACTCATTAATTATCAATATGGGATTCATAATCAACAGAGTTACAAGACACCAGTAAGAAAGGTAATTCTAATGTCATGAGTATAGAACTATTCTAGATTATGCATGCTGGAAACAAAGCAAACGAGCAAACAAAAACACACTTTCGTTGTCTTTCACAGAGAGACTATCTACTCCATTAGGGCACATGCAAGTATGAGATGGAGTTCTTTTGACAGATCAACTTTGCTATTTGACCCAGGAAGCTAATCATGCAATCACACTCTGAAAAAGGGAATCACACATCAATCATCAAGACATAGCATGGGCAGTTCAATAATCAATATACTGGGTATGTTGTGGTTCACAATATTCTATTGTGAACTTCACTATCTCTTTTCCAAATACGTTTGACTACTTTTGTCAACATACATGTCCATTAGGAAAAATCAAATTCATAAGAACAGAAACAAAACATATGAAAAATAGAGTAAGTAAAGATCTCTAAGAAATCATATAATCGAAATCCTAGACTGAACTATACTGCTATCATCTGAAAGAATCAAGATTCAGCTAATCTCATGATTATGCTACTGAAATCAAATGCTAACACTAATCTACAAATATGTTGACCTTTGTTGGGAGGTGGTTCCTTACCGCTTCAACAGGTTAGTGACTGGAGTCTAAAGTAAGTTTTCTTTCAATCCACACATCACTCTTACTCATACCTCAAAACATACAATTAAACTATGCTAACAACTCAACTCACATTCATTCATAAATGATCAAGACATGGAAATAAATGGCATCCTTCTATTAAACTTAAACTCAGAATATGTTCTACAATATGTAATGCTGCTTCACATGATGTGTTATGATACCTCTCTACTACTTCCACCATCCTTTCCATGACTATTTAAACAATTTTAGTCGTGAAACATAAGGAGGTGAAATCTTTAGCAAATCAGTCAATTGTCAAATTTATATATTCAGTTACATATTTTAAGCTTCATCCTCATAACATAAAGTGTATGAGGATGAAGCAATAAACAAACTAACTTAACATAGCCTTGTTAGAGCTTTGTTGATTCAACAAACATCCAACAATTATCTTGGGCATGATCTGGAGCTAAACTTGGTATGTTATGCTTCCTGTATTGGTATCGGATCGTGACATGTGAGATTCAGTAGATGGTACCAGACTAGAACAGTCTGTGGCCTTTGGTACCGGATCACGACAGTAAATGGTTCGATACCGGATCTGAATGGAAGGTGCGCTTGGTACCGGATTTAGACAATGGAAATATGGTGCATATGTACTGGATGGTTGAGCTGATACAGAAATACCGGACTCATCTAGAGGTCAAAGGTTACACGTGGAAATTTACAACATTAGTACATGAAATATTTAGTCTCCTAGCTCAATAAACCACAAAATGCATGAATTCAATTATACTTTACCTTATGACCTTATCAATGGATAATGTTAGTGTTCTTTGTCACTTATCCAAGCTTAGGTAGGCCAAAAAGGTATAAATGAGGAGTATAATAGGGTAGTGGGGATGTCAATTTAGAGGCCAAAAAGGTATAGCTTGAGAGGTATGTGGCAGTTGGTGGTGGATTGCGGGAGTTGGAGCAGTGTGGATCACCACATCACTTTGGGATATTTTCACGTTGCACAACCAGTCATCTCCAGTGGTCTCCAACAATGCGCATGCATGCCATGATCAATGCATAACTCGACTCTTTCACTTCGAATCGGTTTCTTCCAAAGTGTTAGTTCATTCCATCACATGTGTCAGTCCAGTTCCATTACTAGCAGTGGTTTTCAATTATTCAGTTCAAGACTCTTTTTAGTTTAGAGCATAATAAGTTGTCTTCTATGATAAGAACCACTCTTTTTATTAAGTCAAGTGTGAAGTATACATTACTATACTCCAACAGTGTTTTAGTCAAGTTAATATTTTTTCTATAATTGTTAATGTAGAGTTAAGTCTCAGTCCCAAATGGACAAGAGCCTCCGCAACTCTGATAAATATGCAGTTTATGTATGTTTAGGAGGTTGATTTTTTGGGGGAAAGGATAGCAATACAACAACTGGTTGGACCCATTCGATGCATGGATTAAAGCTCTCTACCCGGTGAACATACTCTTGATGACAATGTTTCATTCAAATCTTCATGTGTTTTTATCTTATATTGAATACAATTTTTGATTTGTGCAAAGTACATTTCATTTCTTTCGGCTATTGTGTAACTTGTCTTTATTGATATGGAACCTGTGAAAATAGCTAATGCTTGGTGAAGACTTTCTTTTATCGCAACCTGAGGGAGTAATTGTGTTTTTAATACATGTTTAATGTCTTGAAATGATATTTTAAGTATTAAACTTCTTGCAACAGATTATTCTTTGAGTGGTTTGTTGTTTCCCTTTGTTTTTATTATTTCACTTGTCTGTCATTTGTGTGCCACCAACCAAGGAGGACCCTCATCCATATAATTTTTCCAACCCCAACCATGCTCTTTTATTGTCAGAACCAACCCTCTAGATGACTAATAAAATTAAAAAGGAAACCAATCATTCCAAACTTGAGGTGGCCTAGCTCTTCCCTTTAGTAGTCAGGTGTAGACTTTAGGACCAACATCTTATGGTGCCATTGCCGAGGAATAGAGTAACGAAATATATTTCCCTGAGAGAATGAAATTGAGTATCTCTAACCTTTGATGGTCAACAAATATCAGACACAGATAGACTTCCATATTTTGCCTGACAACTCCACTAAGTAGAATTTACAAAAGAAATATTGGTGCCTAGATAAGGACTCAAAAAATCAAAATATGAACACATCAAAGCCACCAAGACTCATCCTAAACCTGAGAAGGACATAGTAGTCTCTGAGATAGAAAGGAAACTGATAAAATCCACCGTAGCTCAAAGATATACCTCCCCCCTCAAGGGTAAATCTCTTCCCAAAGAGTCTACTTTTCTTCATCATCACAAGCAGCTTTAATTTGCTAGCCCTAAAAAACACAATTCAAAGGAACCTCAAACATCTTCAACTCCTAAATCTACTTCATCATCCAATCCAACATCCACCCCTGTAGCTCCCATAAATCTTCAGATTCCTATTTCCCAAGCCATGGATGCTAACATGATGAATGCCATAATTGCTGCAAGATATGCACCCCTAGTTCTTCCCGTAGTCTTACATGCACTCCCAACCACAAATTACATGAAATATTTACCAAGATATAATGGGGAAGGTGATGTCACTGCTGAGGAACATATGGTAGCCTTTTACAACTTTGCAGACAACTTTAACATTGACTATGAAGATGTGTGGATGAGATTGTTTGTGCAGAGTCTGGATGGGGAAGTAAGGAAATGGTTCTGAGTTCTTCCTCCAGCCTCCATCGTAGATATTGAGGTGTTAGATGAAGCTTTCATAAATCAATGGGGATATAAGAGAGATTATCTCTACTACATCACCAAGTTTGGGGCTCTAAAGAGAAAGAATGGTGAATCTATTTCAGGCTTCACCAAGAGATTCAATAACATGTATGGTAGAATCCCAGATGAGATCAAACCAACTGATTCCTCTGCCAAGATCACTTATTCCAATGCATTTGATGCATAGTTATCCCTTCTGCTGAGGGAGAGAAGATCCACCACCCTGTTGTCCATGCAGGAAGAGACCATTTAATTTGAATCCAATATCTTGGCATCAGATTGGTTAAAGACTAGATCTAATAAAGACAAGAAGAAACAGAGAGAATATTCCCTTGCCTCCTCTAATTTAGCCACATCTTATCCCAAACTTGATGAAATGACCACAACTTTGAAGGATCTGACATATGAAATAACTAAGCTGAAATGGGAATCTAAACAACCAAACATGGATTTTCAAGGGGTTGGAAATAGAAATCCAAATCAGTTCAAAAGGCCTAATGATGCACCTTAAATAATGCAGAGAGAAAGGAGGAATGTTGATGATCAAAGGGTAGTGCCTCCTTTCCAAGACAATCAGATTGAGGAGACAGATGTAGACAACGATGTTGTAGATGATACTATTGTACTTTTCAATGAAACATATTATTATACCAGTCACTTAAGGAAACAAGAATATGAGGTAGCACAACTGCCAAATCAGTTTGATAATCAGATAGAGGAAGAGGGAGTTATTCAAGGCCAACCCTATAAGAAATATGATTAGAGGACAAGAGCGGGGGCTACCAAAGCTACTACCTCTGATCAAAACAAAAAAGTTGAAGTCCTTCCCAAGCCAAATCCAAGGAAAGATATGTCATCCAAAGCTCAACAATTTCCCCCACCTAAACTTGTAGTCCCTGAGATAAAGGAAGCTGATAGGACACCAACCTATTTAAGCCTAGAACATGAGTTGAGAAATATCAATATCCCTGTGCCTTTGAAAGAATTAATGAAGAATGAACCTTTCAAAAAATCTATCATGAAAGTTATACAACCAACTACTTCTATTGTATCTTCTGACGTAATTAGTCTATAGGATGAGAACCCAATAATTACTGTGGTTCCACACATTGAGGATGGATCTGATGCTTCTCCACCATTCTATATATCTTTAAATTTCCATGATAAGATCTTGCATAGCTGTCTTATGGACTCAAGAGTCTCACACATTGTTATTCCCAAAGTTGTTATGGAATAACTAGGTCTAGAGATCACCATACCCTACCAGGACCTGTACTCCTTTGATTCTAAGAAAGTAAAATGTTTAAGACTAATAAAGTATATGGTGGTTTCTCTAGCACAATTACCAATGAAGAGTTTAGTGATGGACATTGTTGTGGCTAACATTCCCCCAAAGTTTGGTATGCCCTTATCCAGAAATTGGGCTAAGAAGGTTGGAGGATCATTACAAATGGACCTCACTTATGCCACCATTCATGTGTCCAGAGGGGAACATAGGAGGCTATACAAAGAGGTAATATTAGCCTACATTGTCAGTGACCATCAGAACCCAAGCAATCACCCAATTTATGTTGTTGAGGGTGAGATCGGCTCATCTGGTTTTCATTTAAATGATGATGAAACCAAAATGTCAATTAGCCAACACAAAGATCAGCCACTAACAGATCAACAAAACAAAGTATGGAATATGTATTTTGATGGCTCTTCATCAAAAGAAGGATCTGGAGTAGGTATACTCCCCATTTCCCCTTCACAAGAGTTAATAACACTCTCCTATAATATGGAGTTTGAAACTACTAACAATATAGTTGAATATGAAGCTCTGGTGTTGGGATTGAGGGATGCCAAAGACATGTCCATTGATTGTTTAGCAATTTTTTGTGATTTCGAGTTAATCATCAATCAAGTTAAGAACATATATCAAGCTAAACAACAAAGGCTCAAGCAATACAGAAACAAGGTATGGGACCTGATTGACTATTTCTTTCTATCATTTAATATATCCTTCATCCCCAGAGAGGAGAACCAAAAGGTAGATTCTTTGGCCTTGGATACCAACACTTTTAGACCTCCCATTGGTCCAAATATTAAATATCAGGTGGAAATCAGACATAGGATAGCCATACCAGACAACATAAATAATTGGAAAGTCTTTAGTAAGGATCTAGAGCTGCAAAGGTTTCTACAGACCATTGATGAATTCTCCAATACCTCAATCGACCAAGAAATCCAAGAAGGTGAAAATGATGAATCAGAAAATCAACAAACATCTCATCTGCTAAAGGTAGTAGTTGGACACAATATTGTGGAGCTGAAATCCAATCACATTCCAAGAGGACTAGTGCCACTGGAGAGGTTGTTTGAGAATAATTATGTTTCCAAAGAAGTTTCCATGAATAATCAAGAAGAAGAGATAATAGATTGCAATATCGGGACCATTGAGAATCCCAAGATTATCAAGCGGTCCAAAGCATTAGTTGCATAACAAATAGACATGTATGTCAGTCTCATCAAAAGGTTTGCTGACACTTTTTCTTGGTCATATGAGGATTTAAATACATTTGACACTGACATAATCTAGCACAATATACCTCTGAAGGCTGGATCCAAGCCATTCAGACATAAGATTCAGAAATTTAATCCCATGCTAATGTCCATAATCGAGAAAGAGTTGAAACAAATGTTGGATGCAAGGATTATTGTACCATTGAGGTACTCAAACTGGGTGGCTAACTTGGTACCCGTGAGAAAGAAAAATGGGGAGATATGCTTGTGTGTCGATTTCCAAAACCTCAACAAGTGTTCTCTAAAGGACAATTACCCCCTCCCCAAGATGGATCATATTTTACAGAGGGTGGTAGGTTCCCACATGATTTCCTTGTTATATGGATACTCTGGTTATAACCAGATAGTAGTGTATGAAGAGGACAAAGAAAAAACAACATTCACCACCCCATGGGGACCATTCATGTACGACAAGATGCCTTTTGGGCTGATGAACGTAGGGGCCACTTTTCAGAGGGCCATGGACATAGATTTCGTGGGGGAAAAGGACAAATTTATGGCTATATATTTGGATGACATCACCATTTCCTCCAAGTCTGATGATGAACATTTGCAGCATCTGGAGCAGGTTTTCCGGAAATGTAGGAGATAAGGAATATATTTGAATCTTAGAAAGTCCCACTTTTTCATGCCAGAAGGGAAGCTCCTGGGACACATCATATCAGCAGGATGTATAAAAATTGATCCGAAGCGAGTCTATGCCATTCATGAGATCGAAATCCCTAGAAATAAAAAGGCTATCCATTCTTTCATTAACAAGATAAACTTCCTAAGGCGCTTTGTGCCAAATTTCGTCGAAATCCTGAAGCCTGTCACTAAAATGTTGAAGAAGGATGCTGCAATAAAATGGTCACCAAAGGCAAAATCAATATTTCAAAGGATCAAGTAGGCTTTAGTTGAAGCCCCTGTATTACCCAAACTTGACTATGCCAAATATTTCTTCATCTTCTCCTTTGCTTCTGAGGACACCATTGTTGTTGTACTACTACAGAAAAATGGAGAAGGGCATGAACAACCCATAGTCATTTTTAGCAAATCCCTTTGAGATGTTGAACTGAAATATGATATATTAGAAAAGTATGCTTATGCATTGGTCAAAGCACTCAGTGCCTTCAGGGTATATGTGTTACAGTCTATCATAACAACCTTTGTTCCTAGTAGCAGTGTCAAAGATATTCTAGTCTAGCTAGACAGTGAGGGGAAAAGAGGGAAGTGGATTGTCAGACTATTGGAGTATGACCCGCACATAAAACCAAACAAGTTGATCAAGGGACAAGGACTTGCCAAGTTGATATTAGAATGAAATTGTAAGGTGCTATAATTACATCAAATTTTCACCCAATCAGATGCACCCATCATACGGCCTGGACAAGACAGTATGCATGTATTTGAAAATTACTCCTCTTAACCTTGGTATAGAAACATCATTTATTTTCTACATCATATTGAATTTCCACCAGATGTGAAGAAGACAAATGATAGGTCCCTCAAATTGAAGGCTGCCAAATTTTGCATCTCAAACCAGAACTTGTATTGGAGGGATCTTGTTGGCATCCTGTTAAAATTCCTTGATGAAAATGAAGCCAAACAAGTGACAAAAGAAATACATAGAGGAGTATGTGGAGGACACAAACATTGGAAGGCCACAAATCTCAATATCCTAAGGGAAGGGTACTACTGGCCCACCCTTTTCTCTGATACATTTACTATTGTTAGGGCCTGCAATGAATGCCAAAAATTTGCATGGAAACATAAGTTACTATCACCACCCCTAAAACCTATCACTATTATTGGTCCATTTGAACAATGGGGGTTAGAATTCATAAGTGAGATAAATCCACCCTCCAGTGGGAAACACAAGTGGATTCTCACTGCCACTAACTATTTCACCAAGTGGATCGAGGCTGTGCCCACCAGAAATGCCACTAACAAGGTGATCATGAATTTTTTGGAAACCAATATTTTTGCCAAATTTGATTGCCCCAACAAGATTATAATAGAAAATTCCCAAGAATTCGAGTCCAAATCCATGGTTTACTTATGTGGCAGTCATAACACTTCCTTGGCACATTCCACACCCTATTACCCTCAGGGGAATGGTTTGGAAGCATCATCAAACAAAAATCTCTTCAGGATTATCAAGAAGTTGTTGACCGAAAATAAGAAATATTGGGACTCTAAACTCAAATATGCTTTGTGGGCCGATAGAATCAACACCAAGAAGTCTTTGGGAACCTCTCCATTTCAAATTGTCTATGGTGTAGACGTTGTTTTTCCCACCCAGCTTGGTATACCAGTCCTAAAATTATTGCAGGAAGAGATTGAGCATCCAAATGACATCCAAAGGAGAATCTTCCATATTATAGAGGTTCAACAAAAGAGAGAAGCACTAGATCAGAGGACTGAAGCATACCAGAGCAAGATCAAATCATCCTTTGACAAGAAAACCAAGAAGGAGATCTTTCAACAAGGTAACCTGGTCTTGAGGTGGGATGCCAGAAGGGATGAAAATTCCAAGCACGATAAGTTTGATAACCTCTGGTTTGGCCCTTTTAAGGTGGTTGAGGTTCTGTAAAATAACACATTTATATTGCATAACCTAGACGATACAAAGATCTTCGGAGGCCTAGTAAATGGGCGCTTTCTGAAACACTATTTTGTTTATGGATGAGGGAAGGTCCATGTTGTACCATATATGCTTTCCTTTTTTTTTTCATTTGATTAGTTAGTTGTGTGCAAATAAAGACTCCATATCCCAACAAAGGAACTGGGGTTTAGATGCAGTTTCAAGTTTTAGTAAAGACTCCATAGCCCAACAAAGACACTGGGGTTAGCTTCAACGTTAATTTTTAGAGATGCATGGC
Source organism: Picea engelmannii (assembly GCA_009831015.1). Lineage (NCBI taxonomy): Eukaryota > Viridiplantae > Streptophyta > Pinopsida > Pinales > Pinaceae > Picea > Picea engelmannii. The sequence continues at coordinate 340,965 of ML782568.1, read as the reverse complement.
TGGCAGACAGAACAAAGGTAAGAAAAAGGAGGTGGGAGCAAGTTAATAAATTCAAAGACATTGATCTATTGTTCTTAGCACCTCACAGGGAAGTGTTATCCACGATTAGATCCAATATTGTAATCTAGGTCTGCACCCCTACCTCTCCTCTCTCATTTCCCTATGTCTTCATTGGATTTTTCCTCTTCTATTCGGTCAAGTCAGTTTCCCATTGTTAAATGACTTGGTTTTCCTTATTGTCTTGATTGACTGATTCTTTGCACATGATTGTTTTTGTTTTCCTTGAAAGATGATTGCATGTATGGCTTGATTTTGAAATTCTTATCATCATGTTTTCCATTGATTGAGCTCATATTAGGTCAACCAAGCCTTTTTGTATGCTTAGGAAATTCCCGTGGACAAAACACAACAATTTAGAGAGGTAATTTGTCAAAACAGACATGGTAACTTTCAATGGTAAATATCCAACATGCCAATCAGATTAACGACTCACATGCATTCGGAGTTTCAAAGTCGTGCAAGGATTATCGACCAGACAGAAGCCCCGAAGTTTCGAAGCACTGAAGTGACGGAGGCACTTGACACTTATCCACCGAGGACACATGGTATTCATTTCAGGCCACCACATCACTCTGTGCCCATACTACTCTGGGAGAAATTCATGCTTCACAATCCAAATCTCCTGAACTCCAAAGTGCCGAAGTGACGAGAGACTTCCACGTCATTCTAAGAGAAAGTCACTTCGGGAGATATTCATGCTCCTCATTCAAAATCTCTTGAGCTCCAAGAAATTTTCTCCATCACTAAATCAGATAGGGGAGTTCTAATATGGCAGAGAGATAGAAATTTATCATGGGTGCCAAAATAACAGGGTTACCCAGATCGCATATTGCAACACGATCGACGACCACATTTCATTGCGAGGATGGAAAATGCTCGAACGGTAACATCCTAGAGTGGTCCCGCAATTGAAACCATTAATAGCTTGAGAGGTACGTGGCAGTTGGTGGTGGATTGCAAGAGTTGGATCAGTGTGGATCCAAATCGCCCTTGACAACTTCTGAAATCATGTGCTTAGATGACGTCATGTCACCATGTCACTCTGGGATATTTTCATGTTGCACATCCAGTCATCTCTAGTGGCCTCCAACAGTGCACGTGCATGCCATGATCAATGCATAACTCAACTCTGTTACTTCGAATCAATTTATGCCAAAGTATCAATTCATTCCATCACATGCGCCAATCCAGTTCCATTACTAGTAGCGGTTTTCAATTATTAAGTTCAAGACTCTTTTTAGTTTAGAGCATAATAAGTGGTCTTCTGTGTGATAAGAAACACTCTTTTTTATTAAATCAAGTGTGAAGTATACATTGTTGTACTCCAACAATGTTTTAGTCAAGTTAATAAGTTGTTCTACAATTGTTAATGTAGAGTTAAGCCTCAATCCTAGATGGACGAGAGCCTCCACAACTCTGATAAATATGCATTTTTTGTATGTTTAGGAGGTTGAGTTTTTTGGGGAAAGGATTGCAATACAAAAAATGGTTGGACCTGTTCGATGCATAGATTAAATATCTCTACCTGGTGAACATACTCTTGATGACAATGTTTCGTTCAAATATTCATGTGTTTTTATCTTATCTTGAATACAGTTTTTGATTTGTGCAAAGTGCATTTCATTTCTTTTGGCTATTGTGTAACTTGTCTTTATTGATATGCAACTTGTGAAAACAACTAATGCTTGGTGAAGACTTGTTTTTATCGCAACTCGAGGGATTAATTATGTTTTTGATACATATTTAATGTCTTGAAATGATATTTTAAGTATTAAAATTCTTGCAGTAGATTATTCATTGAGTCGTTTGTTGTTTCCCTTTGTTTTTATTTTTTCACTTGTCTGTCATTTGTGTGCCACCAGCCAAGGAGGACCCTCATCCGTATCACTTTTCCAACCCCAAATATGCTCTTGTCTTGGTAGAACCAACCCTCTAGATGACCAACAAAATTAAAAAGGAAACCAGCCATTCCAAACTTGAGGTGGCCTAGCTCTGCCCATTAGCAGTCAGGTGCAGAATTTAGGACCAATAGTTAGTCTTCCCATTTTTATGGTTTATCCATCACACATATCCCCAACATGTCTTCAATCACCCAATTTAACCTCTTTGTTTGTCCATCTATCTCAGGATGATATGTTGTGCTAAAGTTCATGTTTCTCCCAAATCCTTTGAATATCCCTTTCCAAAAGTTCGAGGTAAACTTGGAATCTTTGTCAGACACAATTGTCTTAGGTATACCATGCAACTTAGCAATTTCTCACATGTATATTTCAACAATGTTTGCTTCCTTGTGCACTGACTTTACTGGAATAAAATGAGTAGCTTTAGTAAGTTTTTCCACCACTATATGTTGCTTAGCATTCCTAGGTAGCTTAGTAATAAAATCCATGGTCACAACTTCCCACTTCTACTCAGGAATGGGCAAAGGTTGTAGCAAACCACTTGGATGTTTGTGCTCAACCTTGACCTTTTGACATTCAATGCATCTAGCAATAAAATAAACAACTTCCTTTTTCATACCTGACCAATAGTATTTCTTTTTTACCACGACAATTGTCTTTTGGTAACCTGTGTATCCTACATAAGGAACCTTATTCATCTCTAACAATAAAATAGTTTTCAATTCTAGATCATTTGGCACATAGACTCCATGTCTAAACATGAGGATTACATCCTCTTTCAGCTCATAACCTTCCAATTTCTACTACGACATACATTGCTATAAGTCGCCTTTATGTCCACATAGTGTTGATCTGATTTGGAAAATTATAAAATTCTATCAAACAAATCCAATTTGTACATGTTAATGGTTGTAGAATGCATCTCGTGCACCCTCCTGTTGAGTGTGTCAGCCACCTTGTTCTCTTTTCCTCTAATATGTTTTTTGTCAAAGTCATACTCATTGAGGTATTCTAACGACCTGCTTTGTCTAGAATTTAAACTTAGTTATCCAAACAGATACTTTAGATCCCTATGGTATATTATCATCTCAAATATTTTACCCATGAGATAGTTCTGCCACATCTTCAAGGCATGCACTATGGCTACTAATTCTACATCATGAGTAGCATAGAGAATTTCATTCTCTTTTAACTTTCTTGATTCGTAGTATATCACATGTCCATTCTGATTAAGGAATCCACCAATCCCTTCCTTGCATGCATCCATGCACACAACAAAGTTTGCATCTGGATCAACAATTCTTAGAATTGGTGCACTTGTCAACAAACTCTTCAAGTGCTGAAAAATCCTTGCACAATTTGGAGTCCATTCAAATTGCACACCTTTATTTTACAAGGATGTAATTGGATGCACTATTTTTGAGAATCTTTCAATAAAACTTTTGTATAACCTGCAAGTCCCATGAAGGACCTAACCTCTATGAAATTTCTTGGTGTCGGCCATTCTTCAATGGATTTTATCTTTTCCGGATCCACAACTATTCCTTCCCTGGAAATGATATGACCCAAATAATGAATCTATCATTGATAAAATAAGCATTTTCTCAACTTTGCATAAAGTTGATGCTCCCTCAATACCTACAGTACCATCCTCAAGTGTTGCTCGCGATCTTCTTCAGAATTTGAGTAAATAAGTATATCATCCATAAATACAATGATAGACTTATCTAAGTAACTTATGAAAACTCTATTCATCAAAAACATGAAGATATTTTGTGCATTTGACAACCAGAAAGGCACCACTATGAAGTCATAATGTTTGTACCTCGTTTTGAAAGCAATCTTGTTGATGTATTCTTCTTTAATTATCACTTGGTGATATCCAGATATGAGATCAATATTTGAAAATATCTATGCAACTCTCAATTAATCAAATAGGTTATCTATCCTTGGAAAAGAATATTTGTTCTTTACTATTATTTTGTTTAACTTCTTGAATATGATACAAAGTATCAACATACCATCCTTCTTCATGGATAATATTGGGGCTCTCCAAGGAGACACACTTGGGTATATATACCCCTTCTTTAGAATCTATTCTAGTTGCATATGCAACTCCTTTAGCTCTAGTGTACTCATTCTATAAATATTCTTGGATACGAGTGTTTCTCCAGGCATCATATTTATAGAGAAATCAATTTCTATTTTTGGTGGCAACCCCGTTATCTCTTTAAATACATATTTAAACTCTTTCAGTATTGTGCAGTCTTCAACATTTGGAAATTTATCCTTAGGGTCCTCCTCCATGTGCACTACAAATACTTGACATCCATTCCTTTAACTTTTCTTCAATTGCAAGGCGGAAACTTCTCTTATAGTTACAACTCTTGGAATTCCTTGAATTGTCCTTTAGTTTCCTACCTCATCCAAGCAAGTAAATGCTTTATTGTAATAGTCTTGAACAACTTGATGTCGGTCCAACCAATCCACACCAATGAGGCAATCATAAAATACCAAAGGTATAATATTCAAATAATATTGTGTGCGTAGTCCATTCATTTCCATTGGACATGCCTTAACCATCTCATTAATTTTCCTTTTTTTCTCCTGTAGCTAACTGCACCAAACAAGGTTTCCCAAGCTTGCTTCTCGATAATTGGAATCTTTCCACCATATTAGGATCTAGATAATTATGAATCGCTCCTGAATCAATTAAAAATGAAATGGTTTGGTCATTAATATTACCTTCCACGTCATTCATGTGCGACTAAAACTCATATTGATTATTATCCAAGACTGCGTAAATCCTTGGTACATTTCTGCCCCTATCTTCAATTGTCACAACTTGTTGAACATTGTGTGCAGTCCTTTCTTTTTCACCTCTTTGAGGGAAATATCTGCGTATATGATCTCCGCCACAACCACAACATTGAATAGGTTGTTTCCATGGCTTTTTCCCCACCGGCTCCATCCTTCCGGGCTTATTAAGAGTTGATTTTCCTTGCACAGTGTTTCTGAAAAATGGTGGCTTAGCCCCCTTCTTCCTCTGTTCCATCTTTCTCTCCATCTTATCTTCCCAAGCCTTTTGGAAAGTTGGTATTCCCTTTTTCTGATCATAAAGACATTTAGCATGCCTTATGGTTTCTTCCAATGTCTTGGAGTCATCATATTGTATCTTGTCACTGATAAATGAGTGCATCCCACTCAGGTACTTCTGAATTTTAACTTGCTCATCCTTGATGAATGCAACATGTTTCAGCAGCTCTAAGAATCTTCTTTTATACTCATATATTGTCATACTCCCAAGCTTGAGTTTAAATAACTCCTTCATTTTATCATCATAGTACCTCTTGGGTAAGTATTTCTTTTGAAAATACCTCTTGAAATCCCTCCAAGTAACGTTCTTTTCATCAACGTGTTGCACTTGCACAAACTAATCCCACCACATTGATGATTTTCCTTTTAGCTGATAGATAGCAATTCTCCCTTCTGCATGTGCATAATAATTATGCAGCTTGAAGTACTTCCTCATACCCAACAGCTAGGTCTCCACATCTTCATCCTTCTTGTGCTCACCATCAAAGGTAGGAGCATTGATTTTGTTTATTTCTCCATGTAGCTCATCCACCATAGTCCTTCTCTTATGCTTTCTAACAAGAGATGGACTTGAGATACTGCAAGCTTTCCTAAATGAATGATTTGGTGAGTGGTAATGATTCCTATCAAAACTTCTTGTTCCTTTTCTCTTCTCATCATGAGACCTATGACTTCTTGACCTACTTGTCTCTGTCTCCTTATCCATTTTATTTCTATTAATTTGTTCAAGATTTGCATCAAATTGACATTAAAGTCATCTTGTTGCTCCTTGGATTTCATTAGCTTTTGATTACCAACTTTATAGATTTGGACATATTTTTGCAGTCCCTTTATGATTTCTACCAAGTTAATGCGCTCTTTTTTGGATTATGTACCATCATCACCCAAACCACCATATAAATATTTGAATTAATGATCATGACTAAAAGATCTATTTGCATCTTCCATGCTTCTTGACTTTCTCCGGTGATTGTTTCCTACTATAATCACTGATAATTCTACAAAATGTGTAGGAAATAAGATTTTTTAGATGAATTCATGAGACAAGTTCGTGAAAGTCTACACCATTTTATTAGATTCCTTTCTTTTGAAACCCATACATGCATTGGAATTCAACACGTATCAATGCACGATGTCAATATTCCACATATACAACATGTAACAGTTTTGTGCATGCACCATAGTTTTTTCTCCGTGCAGCCCCAATCCTTAGTGCACATACTCATGCACCATTATTTACTGTGTAGTTCTAGTGCTTCATCCCACAATGTCAAAAATTTAGTGTGCACACTTACACATTCTTATTTTATGCATACCATGGTCGCTCTATAATTCCAAACTCATCCACTTGCCAGTTCAAATTTTTCATTAAAATGAAACTCAACCCATGCATGCTCAGTCTTGAAACCATAGCTTTGATACCAAAATGTAGTGTACCCAACCTCCCAAGCTGGGCCATGCCACACACTCTCAACTTTTGTTGCTCTCAAAACCAATCTGTAACATCCCTGTTACTTATCAAAATGAATCTAATACAATATTGTAACTTTACCCAACTTACTACTTAACAATGTTATCCAAAATACACTATGCAAATTCTACTCTATAACCTTGGTCTACGTAGTATCACTTGAAGTAATGCACTCAACCTCAAGTTAAGTCGTACCACACAACTTATAACAATGGAAGTAACACAATGCAACTGGGCACAAGCATTGTGATCACACAACACTATTGTTGGGCTCGAGATATGATCATTTTCATGACAGTTATTATACACTTTTGGCATATGTATATATGTGTTTTTCATCTTTTTGAAGGATCTTTTTGGAGAATTTGATGATAAAATGGTATGATCGGCATAAGGTACGTGTAATTCATGTTTAATGATTAAATCAAGTGTAATTCATCATGTTCTATGATTTCCAAGAGTTAATTCATGTTTTTCTGTTGTTACAGGGCAAAATGCACCATGTTTCTAGTTCTGGCACTTGATCTGACACTTGATCCGACACTCGATCCGGCACCTAGTATTGCACAAAAACGCAAGGCGAGTTGGCGGTTATGGCATTGGCGTCCAGTGATGGACAAATCAGGAACATGGGTTTTCTTCATGATCACCCCCTCCAGCTACTAAGCTCAAGACAACTCGATTTCAGTTGTCCAAAGAAGGCGATTATTGGCTCACTCAGTTTCGGCAATTAGGGCACCATTAATGAAAATTACCAAGTCGAACCTCTCATGGTCGACCACTTGGTATGTAAATCTTATAAATACCACCGTGGTGGTCATACAATATCTAAGGAGCAGTAGACAAAGTAGAGGATAGAGATAAAAATGTTTTCTTTTGTTTTTGCATTTTTCAATTGCCATAATTGTATAAGACTGCGTTTTTCAAGTTTTAATGGTGAAATCATTTTGCCGAGCTTGTGGTGTGTGTTTGAGAGGTGACCACGACTTGCGGGGGGGCCCACCAGCAGTCTGGTAACTGTTCTCTGTGTTATTTATGCATTTCATAGCTTAGATGTCTCTTTATTTCCTGTACATGAACTGTTCCTTCATTTCTTTAATTTGTTGTTGTAGTTTAACTGTTTTAATTCTCTTTTGCAGGTTAGTATGGAGGCTTTTTGTTCATATGCATTGATTTTATAATTAGGAACGAGTTTTCAAACTCATACACTAACCCCACATGCATTTATATGTTAGATTATGCTTTGATTTATGATTGTAGAATCTAGTTTAAAACAGAGTTTGAGATAGAATAGAACATAAATTTGAGTTTATGTTTTCTTTAACGAGGTTTCGGTGGATGGATAGTCATTGGTCTTTAGTTTTCAATTCTAGTTTGTTGATCTAGTTGCCATTTAGTTTTATTTGTTTAATTTGTCATTTAGTTGCTTATTTACCTTCTTGTCATATGTTGAAATAGTCTTTAAATTATGTTTATGAGTATTTTTCCTTTTTGCAATTTGAATTATTAAGATCGAGCTAGTTTAGTTTATGTTATGCAATTTCTTTCTTAGACTTAGATTGCAATTTCAAGTTGTATTTAATGATTGAATTTAGTATAGCATAAGTTTTCTTATATTAGTATAGAATGCATTTGAATTTCATAGATTAGAAAACAATTTCTTGTTTTCATAGAAGAGATAGTTTCCTTTATTGCTTTCAATAGAATGGCTTTCCTTTCATGCATTGCATTGAGCATTTAGATTTCCTTTCACACATTAGAAATAGTTTTGCATTAGGCATTTAGTTCACTTGCCTCTTAGGCTAGGTAGTTGTTCAATGAGAAGTTTCATTTGCGGTAGTTAGTTGCCTTTGTTTACTTGTCTTTTTCTTTTGTAGGTTAGTTAGTTGCCTTTGCTTACTTGTCTTTTGCTTTAGTAGGTTAGTTAGGTGTCTTTGCTTACTTGTCTATTTTTTTTAATAGGTTAGATAGGTGCTTTTTCTTACTTTCTTATTTATTTGCTTTCATAGGGTAGTTTCTCATTGGATGTAGGTTGGCAAGTTAAAGAAGTTTGCTTTTTCCATTTGCTTATTATGCTTAGTGGTTTTATTTTGCTTATTGTTGAACTAGTTTGCTTTACATAGGGTTTTACTTGCTTTCTTAGGAACCATCCATCGATCCTTGGCCCAAAAGTACTTAGGTTACCTAGTTTCATTTTTCTTAGTAGGGTTTGCTCATTAGATAGGTTTGCTTGAGTAGATTAGCCTTAGATAGCCGCTTTCCTTAGTTAGAATATACTCCTACCAACCTTTTACCTTTGACATATATTTTGCTACAACTCTAAGTTTACTTACCCCGGGTTGACAATTTAATTGAGGGTAGTTTAGTGTATTTTTTAGTACATATAAATCACCTAACATTTTTGGCGTCGTTGTTGGGGAGTTGTCTCAAGGTAAGAAGTAGTTAGGAAATAGATCATCCTTAGACCTTAGCATTAGTTTGGTGGCGGGGGAACTTTAAGATGAGACGTAAGAACTTGCGCATCTGCTATAGCAGGTTCCCCCAAACCCAATGGTAGTTTTTGTTTTTTTTTTCTTTCATGAATAGACCTAGAAACCAAATTGTAGCTTTTTCTTTTGTTTTTGATTTCTTTTTATGAATAGGCCTAGAGACCCACAAGGTAGATACATTAAATCTAAATCAGACCTTTCAAACAAGGTTCCTTCCGATCTCTTTGGGGGAAGGAACATTCCACTCTTAAGCTCTATAGACCAATACCGAAAAAAAGGAGCTAGCTCAACCCAAAGAGCTAAAGCAGTCTCTAAAAGAGACTAAAACAGGGAGCGCTATAGAACAAAAAATTGAAGCAGTAGTAGTATTGGGATAGGAGGCAAGACCACTCGAGCCTTCCACAGAACCAAAAAATACAACCTTTGCTTTTACACCACCATCAAAAGATCCTAAATTTTTGGACATCATCTTTGTGTGAACCAAGTTTTATCAAATGGCAAGATGAACTCAGAAGCAACCATTAGCTTGAGAGAACTTTCTCAAATCCTAGCACCAACCAGGATTTCTTCTTTTCAAGAAGAACATATTTTGGCAGCAGTCAAGAACTTGTCTACCTCTCCGGAAATATTAGAAGAGTCAAGGTCCTATGAGCTACAAAATGATTTTCCTTGCCAAAATACGAAGAAAGATGAAAAATTATGGACTACATCCAATAGAGAGCAATCATTAAGACCTAAGATTGAGGAGTTCTCAACATCCATATCAGTAGATCCTTCATGTACTTCAAAAATAAATCATCGAGAAGAAGAGGATATGCATAGCATGATGAAGGAGAGAATAGAAATTACTGTTGATGAACATCAAGATCACATTGAAATTTGGTTTCAAGAGGTCATTAAGCCACAATAAAATTCTCTTCTTCAACACCTTTTGATGCCAAAACAAGTAGGTTGCTTGGTTCTTCATATCCAGGTAATCACTGCGGTAACTTTTTCATATATGGATATGAGTATGCTTCTTATCTTGCTCCACACATGGTTACATTGGAAGAGCTCTTACACTTGAATAAAGATTTTCCCTTTCTTTTTAGGTAGGGTAGGATAGTAAATAAAAGTTGCATGTTGTTAGTTTAGCTTAGAAGTCTAATGCAACCTCATTTTACATTTTCTTTTAATAAAACAACTATGAGATACATGTTCCTATGACTTGATCTCTTTGATCTCCTTAGTTTATTATATTTTAGAGAGTGGATTTTGCAAATAGTTTTAGAGATCTTTGTAGGTATTTATATCACCAAGGGTAGACAATTCCAAGGAAATACAAAAGAAGGATTTTCTTCAAAAACATTGTTACACTTGGACCTTGTTGTTTGCTAAGCATCAAATGAATAATGATTTGTTTTAGTTAGCCATGTTTTTGCAAAGATTTTCATCTTCTTGTTCTTAAGGCATATTAAGAAGCAACTGCTCTTGAAAACCTTCACCACTATATAAGGAAGTGACACCGTAACCATCAAGCCTAGAGGTCTCTCGTACAACTTTTCCAAGAAACCTGAGTAAGTGAGTCAAGTGTCTTTATCAAAGAGTAACAAGGAGGTATAATTAGCAGTTAGTCATGGAAACATCACAATAATTACAAAAGAATAAAGTGAGTTGAGCCTAGAGATGCCTTTCTATTCTTTCTCAATGGTACCATCCACTACACACTAAATAACTTGATTATATCATATCTTTAGATAGGCCACATCCGCTTAAGTACCCCTTACATCGGAACAATCACTAATAATATAATGGAAATTCATCCTCTAACATAAATACCATCCCAATTAAAAAAAAAAGAGAGAAAGAAAAAGTTGTTTTCAGAGTTGTCCCCCCATCTTCTTGCATAAAACAATCTTATACTAAAATTTTAAAAAGATGGAGGGCCAGTCTCTGAGGGTTTAAGAGGCTAACCCGTCGAGATACTGAACATGTCTGCTGGCAGTAGGTACCGACCTGTGGTATGACTAGGTAAGCCCGTCGGAGTACTGAACAAGCTTCCTAGCAGTGGGGCATTCTACCTAGCGAGGATGGTAATCTAACAAAAAAATAAATAATAAATTTTAACTTGTCCTGATGTACGACATTACTTGCAGACAAAGCTGACATGAGGTATGTGTGGTTAAGTTAAGGTTAATGAACTCCATAAACTTTACATTGGGAAATAGCTCTAAGACTATCTTGAAACTCTCTTGCCTACCTCTTCTTATCTATATATAGGATCTCTTATCCTATAGGTGGGGCCATCTCCTAACTGTCTGGTCAGAACAATTTGTGAAATTTATTTCAACACTTGACATACTATAAATCTTCGGTTATTAGGGGATACTGACTAGTTTCCTATACTTTTGATTGTGAGGTGTCACAATAATTAGGTCAAATGATTATTGCCTAGAGAAATAAGTCTTTGCAAGAATTTTTGTATTATTACCATGATACAGGTTATTACATTGATAGTCATGTTATTTTTGAAATGCTTAACTCATGTGTTCTATAAAATACTGAACACACACTTAATAGACCACTCTTTATCGGTCTATCTTCCATTACATGATGCATATTGTAGGTTTGAAAATACATGTTTTATGCTTGATATAACCTATCCATTGTAGGTTTTGACATTACATGTTCTATGCATGTGGATTGAGTGAGCATGGTGGAAAAATCAACAACAATGGAACACTCTTAGCTTGCCTCAACTCCTATTCACTGTGTTCATGGCCTTTGAGGAATCAATTTCCTCAGCCACAAAGCTCCCAAGAGTTGGAGACCATTGATTTAAACACCACCCGTTTCCAAGAGAAAGCTATAACAGGGTTTTCAAAACTGCATTTCTGAACATCTTTGGAGCTAAGGGATACTCCAAGGAGTGGATAAAAGAGGAGATAATCAACCCCCTCATAGTCATCATCAACTTGATTACATGTGAAGGTATATATTCCATCTTTAAATCCTATCAATTTCGATTATTAGCTCACTTTCAGTTCATTAAACCATTGTAACTTTCCCTTTTACTTCTTGAAGCGTCTAGAGAAGATGTCCTCCCAAGTGAGGAAACATGTAACCAATCCCCATAACAACCTATTTCACCATGGCCTTATCAAACTACTTGTCTTAGCTGAGTTGGAAAAACAAGAGAAAACGTGGGATGAATTCATTTACCAATTTGCAAACCCTCATCTTACAATCAAGACTAGCAAGAAGACTCTTGATCTAGGGACTGTTACTCCACCCAAACCCTCATGTTCAAGCTATTCCTTTATCGGAGAAACTTGTTGATACCCCTGCAGCCTCATCGGGAAAAAAGACCCAGAATCCTATTTATAATTCATGGCACGAGGACGTTCCATATCTTCGTTCTGGGGGGAGTTTTCCTGATCTAAAAATGCTAAGCATTGCCCATTTTTATAGCAAACAAATAAGAAGAGGAAGTAGGATTTCTGTCAAAATTTTGTCATACTATCTTTTTACAAAGTCTTGGAATATTATATCAACAGTTGTTTGTATTGGTATGATAAATTATATACTGCTGACATCATTGTGCATTTTATAAGCTCCTGTGCATTTTTATGTTTATTCTATAGAAGACTGCTTATACTTAACTACTCTTTGTGACAAGTACATAACGATTACAACTGCTAAATACTTATTGTCATCTGTATTCCAAGTTTATGAAAAGAGGATCAGTTGTTTGAATTGTTACATATTATGATAGAAAATAAAAATTCTCCTATTCACCATGCCTACCAGTACAAACCAAGGCTTTTGTTAGTATTTGTCAGTCTGTCAGTCACCCGTGATCAAGTTTTCTCTTTCATGTGATTGATAGGGTTATTAGGTCAAATTGTTATATTTTCAAAATAAAATTCTCAAATAAAATTTGACATATCTTGGTTGTAAAATTGTTATTGTTGTGTCTAGGTGTCAATACTACTCCCTCCACTCATCCAAGGTCATAAATCTTCATCGTGGTCATATCATCATTCCTTGTCATAAATTTTCAGATAATTGTCTTCGTCAAAGTTCTACTTCAAAATTTGTTTATGAATTAAGGAAGATGAATTTGGAAAAAGTGAAAGAGGTTTTTGTCAATAATAGACCAAGAAACAAAAATATCCTTCATTTTATGCACAAGTTTTATCATTTGAGAGAAATTCCCCAAATACAATCGCTATAGGAGGGTTTTCTACACATTTGGACAGTTTGACTTCAAGTATGTGTTTCAGAGGTTTGGAGAAGTCATTTGAAGTTCTTGTTGGTTCCATTGTGTAGCAGACATCATAAAATTTCCATCCATACCACTTTCCACCCAAAATTCCTCTGGCAAGGCCTCCAAAATTCCTATCAAATACTACATTGTGTTTCTGCTAAGAGCATGCTGCGCTTCTGCAAGTTTTGAGTAACCAACTTCAAGCTGGGATTGTGAACAAATGGGAAAGTAATTTTGAAACATGGAAGAGGTTTGTGTTCATAACATACCAAAATACAATAACCTCTATCAGTTTTTGAATATACTTTATGGTTTGCAATATATTCTATCATCTTAGTGGCCTATACTTTCAGAAAATAAAACACTTTGTTTTTCCTGTTTTAGTCATATTTGCGTTTCGTGTTTTCCTAACAACTGGAAGTGAAGTTTTGAAAACCAAGAGAGGTTTTTACCAAGGACATATTGAAAAACAATAAAGTCTCTCATTTTATAAATATAAATTATGGTTTTGTATATATTCAATTTTCTTAGAGGCCTAGTTTTTCAGGAAATAAAATACTTTGTTTTTCCTGTTTTATACATGTTTTCTTTTCAAGGTTTCCTAACAATTGAAAGTGAATTTTTGAAAACCAAGAGAGGTTTTTGTCAAGAACATATTCAAAAACAAAAACCTCTCTTCGTGTTTACACAGGTTTTACTTTATTGTAGTTACAGGTGTCACTTTGATACCTATTTTTTAGAAATTCGCCAGGCCAAAATTGTTGCGTTTATCGGAAGTCACTTTTGGAACTAATTTTGCAAAGGTAAAATTGTTGTTTTGCATGGTTTAAAGGATAAAGGGTATAATATACATTGCAAGGCTTCCTGACATGTCATCAGTAGCCTCCAAAAACTCCAAACCCTCCAGTTTAAACTTAGAGAGCATGAAACATTGAGTTGTCATTTACGCCATGATAGCGTTGTCCTACAAGCCAAGATGAATTCTCTATAGTGTTAGGTTGATGATATTAACTGTCACCAATAATAGTTTTTGGATGCAATTGAAACATCACAAAAATCCTAAGTCAAAAATCCCCGGGCAAGAGGGAGAAGCTTCTAAAGCTAATTGACCCCTTCCTTCGCAAGTTTAGTCATAAGGGGCATATTTTTTTTTGTTTGCAGTGGGACCTGCAAAATCTTAGGTGCGGGGGTAATGTTGGGCCCAAGATATGATCATTTTCATGACGGTTATTATACACTTTTTCCATATGTATATATGTGTTTTTCATCTTTTTGAAGGATATTTTTGGAGAATTTGATGATAAAATGGTATGATCGGCATAAGGTATGCGTAATTCATGTTTAATAATTAAATCAAGTGTAATTCATCATGTTCTATGAATGTTCTGCTATTACAGGGAAAAGAACACCATGTTTCTAGTTCTGACACTTGATCCGACACTTGATCCAGCACTCGATTCGACACTCGTTCTGGCACCTAGTATTGAACAAAAATGTAAGGCGAGTTGGCGGTTATGGAATTGGAAGCCAATGATGGACAAATCAGGCACATGGGTTTTCTTCATGATTGCCCCCTCTAGCTACTAAGCTCAAGACACCTCGATTTCAGTTTTCCAAAGAAGGCCATTATTGGCTCACTCAATTTCAGCAATTAGGGCACCATTAATGAAATTTACCAATTTTAGAAGTGGTTTGAACCTCTTGTGGTCGACCAATTGGTCTATAAATCTTATAAATACCACCGTGGTGGTCATACAATAGCTAAGGAGCAGTAGACAAAGTAGAGGATAGAGATAAAAATGTTTTCTTTAGTTTTTGCATTTTTCAATTGCCAGAATTGTATAAGACTATGTTTTTCAAGTTTTAATGGTGAAATCATTTTGCTGAGCTCGTGGTGTGCGTTTGAGAGGTGACCATGACTTGCTGGGGGGGGCACCAATAGTCTGGTAACTATTCTCTATGTTATTTATGCATTTCATAGCTTAGATGTCTCTTTATTTCCTGTACATGAACTGTTCCTTCATTTCTTTAATTTGTTGTTGTAGTTTAACTGTTTTAATTCTCTTTTGCAGGTTAGTATGGAGGCTTTTTGTTAATATGCATTGATTTTATAATTAGGAACGAGTTTGCAAACTCATACACTAACCCCACATGCATTTATATGTTATATTATGCTTTTATTTATGATTGTAGAATCTAGTTTAAAACAGAGTTTGAGATAGAATAGAACAGAAATTTGAGTTTATGTTTTCTTTAACGAAGTTTTGGTGGATGGACAGTCATTAGTCTTTAGTTTTCAATTCTAGTTTGTTGATCTAGTTACCATTTAGTTTTATTTGTTTAATTTGTCATTTAGTTGTTTATTTGCTTTCTTGTCATATGCTGAAATAGTGTTTAAATTATGTTTATGAGTATTTTTCCTTTTTGCAATTTGAATTATTAAAATAGAGCTAGTTTAGTTTATGTTATACAATTTATTTCTTAGACTTAGATTGCAATTTCAAGTTGTAGTTAATGATTGAATTTAGTATAGCATAAGTTTGCTTATATTAGTATAGAATGCATTTGAATTTCATAGATTAAAAAACAGTTTCTTGTTTTCATAGAAGAGATAGTTTCTTTTATTTCTTTCAATAGAATAGATTTCCTTTCATGCATTGCATTGAGCATTTAGATTTCCTTTCACACATTAGAAATAGTTTTGCATTAGGCATTTAGTTCACTTGCCTCTTAGGCTAGGTAGTTGTTCAATGAGAAGTTTCGCTTGCAGTAGTTAGTTGTCTTTGATTACTTGTCTTTTGCTTTCGTAGGTTAGTTAGTTTCCTTTGCTTACTTGTCTTTTTCTTTAGTAGGTTAGTTAGGTGTCTTTGTTTACTTGTCTATTTTCTTTAATAGGTTAGATAGGTGCTTTTGCTTACTTGTTTATTTATTTTCTTTCATAGGGTATTTTCTCATTGGATGTAGGTTGGCAAGTTAAAAAAGTTTGCTTTTGTCATTTGTTTATTATGCTTAGTGGTTTTCTTTTGCTTATTGTTGAACTAGTTTGCTTTACATAGGGTTTTACTTGTTTTTTTAGGAACCATAAATCGATCCTTGGCCCAAAAGTACTTAGGTTACCTAGTTTCATTTTGCTTAGTAGAGTTTTCTCATTAGATAGGTTTGCTTGAGTAGATTAGCCTTAGATAACTACTTTCCTTAGTTAGACTATACTCCTACCAACCTTTTACCTTTGGCATATATTTTGCTACAACTCTAAGTTTACTAACCCCGGGTTGTCAATTTAATTGAGGGTAGTTTAGTGTATTTTTTAGTACATATAAATCACCTAACAACTATTGTGCATGCAACCCAAGGATGATTTTAGGGGCTAAATTTTGCTCATGGGCTAATTTTCCATGGTTTTTCCCAAAAAAAGATTCGCCATTCTAAATATTATTTGCCCAAATTCTATAGGATAAAATTATTTTACCTTTAAAATCGTCAAAGTTTTATACAAATTATATAAAATCTATAGAAATTTGAATATTTTTACAAAAATATCACCAAACATTTATAGTTGGCATATGAAGGATTAGTAAGATTCGCCAAGGTTTCTACATTTTAAAATAAATTTCCATCCTTAAAATCATCCCTGGTGCAACCATTTTGACATCACACACCAAATCATGTCCTCCTTGTGTGTGCAGACTACTCTCTTATGCACACAGGTAAATCCAACCTCCGGTGCACACAAAGTAATTTTTTTCATGCATGGCCAAACTAACTTCTTCAGAAAGACTATAACCAAAATCATAAGGTTAACTTAATAGGAAAGACTAGCAACATTTTTCATCCTCATGCACAACTATAATAATGAATATCAACACCACATTTACATGTGCAAGAAACAATATATAGAATAACAACAATTAATTAGATGCAACAACATACAAGAATTAAACCCATATTAAACATAGATAACCAAGCACATAGTAAATGAGAAAAGCACATAAGACACTTATCTTTTATGAAAAGTGACCAACTATGCGCAAAAATCAAACGTTCCTCCCAACTATAGACTTTGTTTCTCATATACTTTCAGCAACATGTCACCCCCTAGTTGGGGCTTAACTCCATCAAGGAAAAAAAGTTCCTAATTCCAGGTTAAGGTATGATACTCAACAAAATTGCTCATTCCAAGGTGTGTGTTACTACAACTAGAATACAATCTCTCATTCCCCATGCACCTGTCACACCCAAGGAAGTGTTCCCCTTCTCTACTCAATGGTCCCTCAGTTTCCCCACTTCCCTTTCAGGGTTCCCAACAACAGGTTGGACAAGAAGTTTCATAGCCCTGTAGCTAATTCCTAACGCACCATGGAACAATTACCAACAAAATTCTCACTTGGAGAGAATGATCACGGGCCTGAAAACCCGCCTCTTCGACAAAAAATATCTGAACTAGAGAGACTGATCACGTTCCTGAAAATCCGTCTCTTCGAAAACAAATCTCTCACCTAGAGAGACTGCTCACGGGCCTGAAAACCCCCATCTTCAACAACAAAACTATGATTACAATACAGAAAACCCCTTACAAGATCTTCTCTGCAGATAAGGTAATAGTCGTCCTTTATTAGATGGTCCAACCCCTTCTACCCATGAGAATGAAGGAATCATATCCAAAATGAGTTCTTCCCCCGAAATACACTAAGGCCGACAATACATATTGCATGCCTTAAAATTGAAACTTGTCACCTTCAAAAGTATCTTTAGCCACTTGGTGACTTGTTCCCTACCCCGGGAACTTAGAATAAATAAATATCCATAAATTACACTTTTCTAGAAATATTAATAAAATATTCCCTAGGACTTAAGTCCCCCCCTTTTTCCCTTTTTTCAATGGAGTTATTCCCCCATGTCTTTTCGTCTAATCTGTCTGCACACGACGATGTAATTATATTAATAACTTTGAGTATGATTACTTTTACATGGATAGGCACACTAGCCTATCTGTGTCCTGACTCACCAGCCTCATAATCACACAGGCTCTCTGGCATCAATACATACATCCATCCATCCATACATACATATGCATACATACATACATACATACGATTCTCTGTGCACTACACAGGTGCGTGCAAAACCAAACTTGGTGCCAATGGCTCACCGACCTATATGTACATTTACATTTAAAATTGGTACCAATGACTCACCAACCTATATGTACAATTACAAAGGGTTTTGGATTAGGGACATTACACTTAGTTCCTCTACAATATTTTCATATCAAAGAAAGATCATTGTATAAGTTTCATAAGTTGTGTGTTTCTCATGAACACCGTTTATTTTTTCTCAAGGAGGCACATTATACTCTCTACAACAGTATTTTCAGCAAGTAGAAGACTCTTCATCATCTTCAATGTTTCTACTACTTGCCTCCCATATAGTGGAATATTCTTAACTTCTTGAGGTAGTGTGCGGTATGTTCTCGCTCCAAACCAACTAATAGAAAACTTGGGTTGACTTGTCCTTTACCCATTCCTTCCCATCCTTGGAAAAGTATTTCTCTTGATCTTTTTAGTAATTTTCCCATTATTATCCATCATCATGATTGCATCTTCATGATTGTTAATAGATTCAGTAAAATGGCTAAGTTTATCCCTTGCTGCAAAACCATTTACGCTAGTGACTTAGCCCAATTATTCTTTGACTTTTTCTGGAACTCCTTTGGTCTTCCCACAAGCATTGTGTCTGATCATGACTCACATTTTGTGGGCCATTTTTGGTGTCCCTTGTGGAAAATACTAGGAACTTGTCTTGATTTTTCCACCGCCTTTCATCCTTAGACTGGTGATCAAACCAAAGTAGTTAACCATACTTTCGTACAAAGTATTTGAATCTATCATCATTCTTCTCCGACCATGATCTGAAAATACAAGGCTAACTTGTTATGCTATGCAAGCACCCCTATTTCATTAAAATAAACTTTACAGGACCTTGCTTCATGTGTATAAATATGCAATATAAACTTATGTGTTAAGTTTACACTTCTTCCTTTAAATGCTTATGTGTGAGAAAATGTTCTTTTAGATGGTTAAATATGTACTTTAAACAAATACACAGCAACTCAATTTGCAGCAAACAAACCATCAAACTCAGAACAATCACAACATGATAAAGGAGTTCACCCCCCTACGGGCTACATCTCCTTGAGCCTCCATAATGGACTTGGCTCTCTGGGATTAATTAGTCAAAAGTTCTTTTAAAATATGCTTCTCAACTCCAATGGAAAAAAAAACTGTACCATTGAGATCAGAACACATAAAAACCCCAAAAACGACTAATAGAACTCTGAAAACGGATCATGGCTCATCCGGGCATGACCTCCTCTACATGTGGCCATAAGCTTCCCTGAGATTCTCTTTGGAAAAAACACCTGTAAAAGTCCCCAACAACCTTTGAAACCTGTCCCAATGTGTTCAGAGCATATTAATTAGCCAAAAATGATTATTCATTCACAGAAAACAAACATAGGCTCACCAAACCATGTCCTCCATCAAATAGAGCTTCAAGCTCCCTGGAGCTTCCTGGAACTTCAATGGTGAAAACATTGCATGAAGAGTCTTCAAATGGATGTGAAAATGGCACCAATGGATCCAGCACGTCCAAAAACCCCTGGCTGGTCTTTTACGGCACCTCAATCGGCCAAAAACTGAGAAAGTTAGACCTCCTCCATTTTCCTCCTTCTACTTTGCTGGAACTGGTTCTACAAAACGCACCTCTGTGTGCATGAACCTGGAACACGCTCCCAATGCGCGTTAAAAACTGGCACCGGGCGCAACTGTGCCAACGGTGCAAACCATAGGACAGTTAGGGCACCTCTAGCCCTTAACCGCCTCGGCACTGGGTCATATTGCTCACGCGACCATAGGCTCGGCATAAAAGTCGTTTGACCGTTTGAAAACCGTGCAAACGGATTGTAACTCCCACAACCGTGCATTTCCCGCTCACGGTTAAACCATTGGTTATGTAATAAAAAACCCACGGAAATACATAACCGCGCGTAATATTTATTATGGGTCGCGGGTTCAAAACCTCACGCCAACACATAACATATATACAAATACATTGCAATTGCAATGTATTGCAATACAAAATATAATATATGAACACGCGCCAAACATCCGGTTTAATAAACATGTGGGTCATATGAAATATAAAGCGACCATGGGTCGGGGCTTAGCCCCGGCCCGCCCCTTTTCCGTTTGTCATAACTTTCAAATATATATATAATATGTCCCATATTGCAAACAAGGAACAAAAGGCGACATTATGGCTAGCAGAGGGTTAATAATAAAGGTGTTAGTGTTGTGGGAGATCCGGGGGTCGAACCCCACGGACTCCCAAAACCATTTTATACAACCACATAAACAAAATGAGGGGGACACGTGGCGCCCTCCGATTGGGCCACGTGTCCTCATATTATTCACCAACTCCTGAACACGTGTCAACATCCGATATGCCGACAATCATCCAACAAAAATGCACCACGTCATCAAACTGCCACATCATCATGATGGTACGGCCCTGCCATGTGGTCGTACGGACTGTACGGACTGCCCAGTCAGCACTTTTTTTACCTGTTTGACTTTCCGAACAAATCGCTATATATTTCTCTCCCGACGTCCGTTTGAGACGAAACAAATTGTGTTGGGTTCGTGACGATGAGGGATACGCTCATGTCCGATTTGAGGCAATTCCGAGAACATCAATTTTTGGGCTAAAATTTGACCCCTAGTCCAGATTTTGATCACACCTTCCCACTGAAAGGATTTTGGACCCACAAAATCTTATATGTCTGCTTTCAAGTTATATCAAAATCTTTTCGACATCACCTGAATACTTTGACATGCTGTTCACTACAACTAGCTATGCCCCTCAACCACTGCTCTCTGACTGTTGCTGACCCACTGCTCTCTCTGTGCCTGGAAGACTTCCAACCTTCCCACTGAGAATCAAGTCCTTCTATCGAACTCTTTGGAGTCAACAAAATCAGATCTCCAATGGCTGCAAAACCTCCTGCGACATCTTGTCACAAGTCAAGAAAACCATCAATCTTGAAAACAAATCATACAAGATTGAAAAACGATGCCAACAAAATCTTTTGTTCTTCAAACAATCTGTCGCATCTCGTACTTTATCAAAGCACATGGCGTTTTCAAAATCAACTTTCAAGTCAATAAACACCATCGACTAAACACAAGTCAAACAACATGATCGACACAACATAGTCGTCAGAAAATCATCAACACCAATCGAGACTCATCTGAAACATCATATCGACCTTTCCATAAATGCACACATAACGCTGAAAAGTGCATTTACAACAGAAAAATGCAAACCTCACTTGGTCAAGAAATCCAACCATTTCTTACCAAACCAACTGAACAATGACTTTTTTTGTTGGACATCGTCCTCTTGTGAATCATCTTGACTCACATCAATGATGGAATCTCCACTTCCATTCTTGCCAATCTTCTTATCCAACTGCTTCTGAGGCTGTGGACGAATAGTTGGATGCAACGTCCAACATTGGTCAACAAG
>ML782568.1:307238-319063 GCA_009831015.1 Picea engelmannii | reverse complement strand
TGTACAAGGATTCTTTCTTCCAAATTTATCATGCTTAACATAATCAAATGCAACTGAATGATAAGCAGAATTATACCTTGAACATTCACCTTTATTGCCTCTGTGAGGAGGTGAAGCTGAAGAGTTACAAGCTCTCCTTTGAAAACCATCAACAGTGTTCTTGTCCTCATCACTGTCACAACTCTCACATTTGCATTCATTTTGAACACAAGCCTTGCATGCTGGATGGAATGAACTTTCAACAAAAGTTCTCGAACTTTCACCTTTAAAGCCTTCTTGAGGAGGTGAACTTGAAACAAAACTTATGCTTCGAACTTTTCCCTTTGTCTTCTCGACTTTGGAATTTTCTCCATCCCATCGTTCATATCCAAGACCAAAATACTTGGGTCTTTCTTCAACGACAATAGGCTCAACAATGCCTTGTGCATGCTTACCCAAACCTTTACCTTCATAGCCCATTTTAAACAACAACTTGGACCCGATTCCTCTTGTGTGACTCTCAAAACCACCAAAACATTCATCTTTAGAGGAATTAGAAGATAAACTAACACTGCATACCTTATGTTCATGCATGTAATTAGTAAAGGTTTCCTTTGCCTCATGGAGTTGATTCTCCATCTCATGAAACCTTTGCAAAAGCTGGTCTTTCTCCTTCTTCATGGCCATCAACTGTTCTTCAAGAACAATGTTATTATCATACATCCATTTCATCAAATCTTTTATAGTTACCAACTCTTCTTTAGATAATGAAAATGTATGAGAACTATCACTACTTGAAGCTTCTGCCATCTTTGCAAACTCCAACACAAAACTTGCACAAAACCAATAGCTAACTCTCAAGCTATCAATGGAAAACACATGAGCGAAACAAACTTATGCTCTGATACCATCTGATCTGAAAATAGAAGGCTGACTTGTTATGCTATGCAAGCACCCCTATTTCATTAAAATAAACTTTACAAGACCTTGCTTCATGTGTATAAATATGCAATATAAACTTATGTGTTAAGTTTACGCTTCTTCCTTTAAATGTTTATGTGTGAGCAAATGTTCTTTTAGATGGTTAAATATGTACTTTAAACAAATACACAACAACTCAATTTGCAGCAAACAAACCATCAAACTTAGAACAATCACAACATGATAAAGGAGTTCACCCCCCTACGGGCTACATCTCTTTGAGGCTCCATAATGGACTTGGCTCTCTGGGATTAATTAGTCAAAATTTCTTTTACAAGCTGCTTCTCAACTCCAATGGAAAAACAAATTGTACCATTGAGATCAGAACACATAAAAACCCCAAAAACGACTAATAGAACTCTGAAAACGGATCATGGCTCATCCGGGCATGACCTCCTCTACATGTGGCCATAAGCTTCCCTGAGCTTCTCTTTGGAAAAAACACATGTAAAAGTCCTCAACAACCTTTGAAACCTGTCCCAATGTGTTCAGAGCATATTAATTAGCCAAAAATGATTATTCATTCATAGAAAACAAACATAGGCTCACCAAACCATGTCCTCCATCAAATAGAGCTTCAAGCTCCCTGGAGCTTCCTGGAACTTCAATGGTGAAAAAATTGCATGAAGATTCTTCAAATGGCTATGAAAACGGCACCAATGGATCCAGCACGTCCAAAAACCCCTGGCTGGGCTTTTACGGCACCTCAATCGGCCAAAAACTGAGAAAGTTAGACCTCCTCCATTTTCCTCCTTCTACTTTGCTGGAACTGGTTCTACAAAACGCACCTCTGTGTGCATGAACCTGGAACACGCTCCCAATGCGCGTTAAAACCTGGCACCAGGCACAACCGCGCCAACAGTGCAAATCGTAGGACGGTTAGGGCGCCTCCAACCCTTAACCGCCTCGGCACTGGGTCATATTGCTCACGCGACCATAGGCTCGGCATAAAAGTCGTTTGACCGTTTGAAAACCATGCAAACGGATTGTAACTCCCACAACCGTGCATTTCCCACTCACGGTTAAACCATTGGTTATGTAATACAAAATCCACAGAAATACACAACCGCGCGTAATATTTATTATGGGTCGCGGGTTCAAAACCCCGCGCCAACACATAACATATATACAAATACATTGCAATTACAATGTATTGCAATACAAAATATAATATATGAACTCGCGCCAAACATCTGGTTTAATAAACATGTGGGTCATATGAAATATACAGTGACCATGGGTTGGGGCTTAGCCCCGACCCGCCCCTTTTCCGTTTTTCATAACTTTCAAATATATATATAATATGTCCCATATTGCAAACAAGGAACAAAAGGCGACATTATGGCTAGCGGAGGGTTATAAAGGTGTTAGTGTTGTGGGAGGTCCGGGGGTTGAACCCCACGGACTCCCAAAACCATTTTATACAACCACATAAACAAAATGAGGGGGACACGTGGCGCCCTCCGATTGGGCCACGTGTCCTCATATTATTCGCCAACACCTGAACACGTGTCAACATCCGATATGTCGACAATCATCCAACGAAAATGCACCATGTCATCAAGTTGCCACATCATCATGATGGTATGGCCCTGCCACGTGGCCGTACGAACTGTACGGACTGCCCAGTCAACACTTTTTTTACCTGTTTGACTTTCCGAACAGATCGCTATATCTTTCGCTGCCGACGTCCGTTTGAGACGAAACGAATTGCATTGGGTTCATGACGATGAGGGCTACGCTCATGTCAGATTTGAGGCAATTCCGAGAACGTCGATTTTTGGGCTAAAATTTGACCCCTGGTCCAGATTTTGATCAGACCATATGGGATTTGATTCTTACCCATATTAAGCATGCATATAATCAAGAAGTTCACTCCTCCACTAGTCATTCTCCCTTTGAAGTCTATCTTGGTTTCTAGCCTTTGGCTACTTATGATTTTCCTTTATCTTTACCTATTCCTGCTACTTCTAATCTTCAAATAGAGCAGGAAAAGGAACAAACTTTTGTATATAACTTACAATCTCTTCAAGGGAAAGTAATTCAAATTCTTCAAAAGACTCGAGAAAATCATAAATAAATTATGGACTAGCATTGTGTTCTACATCATCTCAAAGTTGGTGACAAAGAATGGTTGCATTTGGACAAATGTCAATTTCAGGAAAAAACATATAATAAGGTCAAATCTATTTGGTATGGCCCTCACTCAATCATTCAATAGGTGTCTAAAAATGATTTCCACCTTGATCTTCTATCTCACTTAGGAATCCATGATGTGGTCAATGTTGATATTCTCAAACCATATCATGAGTCCACATTGGAGATATAGGTCCCAACCAACCATCCTATAGTTATTGTACCTAATTTTCAACCTCATCTTGTTACGGATCAAGTTTTTGACTACAAGACTCATTATGGGTCTACTACTTCTTACCTTGTTGCTAAACAAGGCTAGTACCCTCACCAGGACACTTCTGTACTTCTCAATGACATTTGCAACAACATTTTTCCTCACTCCTAAAATCATTGGAGTCCAATGCTTCTATTGCTGGGAGGAATGATAGGGAATAAATGATTAATACATAGTTTAGTTTTTGCTCGTGTATTTTTCATTTCTATTTGTAATAAGAAACTAATATGAGTGTGAGAGTGTTGGAGCTTTTGTTTTTCTATGCTTAGGAGATGGTTGATATCTTTATGGGCATAGCTGAGATCTTCATGTACATAGTTGAGATATTTTTTCAACCTTGTATTTTGTGAGATCCTAGTTTGTTGGATATGGAGCGCATTTCTCTCCTTAGTGTGTTGATTTTTCCATGTAAATCTATAAAAGCAAGCATTGAGCTCAATAAAATTAGTCAAAGGATTTTTTTATTCACACTTTCTTGTGTAGAACTCTGCTTGAGTGGGATTTCTCTCATTTTCCCACATTAGTGGACCTGTCCAAAGCTTATGTTAGGGTAAGTTGGATTTACATTAGAATAATTCTAATTCATTTGTTTTTTTTTTCATCAATTCATTATCTGGATAATGAGTTTCATTTCATCAGTATCTTTTGTTGTGTTATTAAATGGAGCATCAACCCCTTTGTTTATATCATGGGGGGGCTCATACAATGGTTTCCTCTATCCCCCTCTCTATTTATTTTAATAGTTGAAGGCTTAAGTAGGCTACTTAAATAAACATAAAGAAATGGTAGTATCAAAGGGATACCTATTAGAGTATCGTGCAATATCACACATCTACTGTTTGTAGATGATATAACTATTTTTTTGTGAAGGAATTTGAAGATTCATTGAAAAATTCAAGGATATCATGGATTTATTTTGTAGAGAAACTGTTATCCCCACTTTTTAGGGATAACTAGGAGATCATGTCTTGAGGCCCACAGGTCCTAGACATGGAGTACCAAGAGCAGGATTGACCTGAGTATGGCCCTGGAGGGCCCATCCTTTTCTTCTTCCATCAACTTTATCTTGCCAGTAGCAACAACATCCATCACCATAAGCTTGGTCTTGTATCATAAGAGGTTCTTGCTCCATAAGGTAATTGGTCCAAGTATCATGGTATGTGTCACTTTTTATCATTGAAACCTTTAAATATATGCATATAATTCCTTTTATCTCTAACAACTTCTTGGATCTTACATTAGCCCACTTGACCATTCTTGGGGAAATTGACAAGGTGTCGTAGCAAGCCTGTGCCCATAGGTCTTGGTTTGCCACTGGGGGGATTTCTGAAAAGACATAGTCCACTCCCATCATAGCACCACTGTTTCATCTCATCTCCCTCTCATTTATCCCATTCCTGTTTTCTGGGCATTGGGTTGACCTATTTGTAGGATTGCACCTTATCTCATGGGAAGAAGGGGCTAAAGGACCAAAAGGTAAAAGTAGCTGGTAAAAGACAAAATCCTAAAAATGAAACCTCGAGATTCTTCGCCAAGGGATCCCTGAGAAGGCAATAAAAATCCTCTCAGCAAGAAACAGGAGGGATCCAGAAAATAACAAACAAGATCCAGTAAGAGGATAGGGGGTCTCATCATGAGCCAGCCTATTAGGTTCATGGGTACCTAGCAGTATGACATTGCCACAATCTGGTTACCACGCCAGGGTAGTGACCTTTGGTTGCATGGCCAAAGGAAAGGGGGTCTCATCATGAGCCAACCTTCTCATCTCTGTGAAAGTACTTGTGGGTAACATTGTTAGCTCTAGTCACCATGCCAAGGTAGTGTCCTCTGGTTAGCCCTTGAATAAAAAGAAAAAGAAAATAAAAGAATAAAGCAAGAAAAAGAATAAAAGCAAAAACGAGCTTGGAAAAAATGCATCCATGACAGGTACAACTCGCCTTCTACAAAGGCACCCACAGATAACATAATGTATCCTTGACCCTCACTGCACCCACATGTCTGGACAACCCCTAGCCACATCACCTCACTTACATGGCTTGGATGAAATCTTCCTGGAAACTTTCCTTTTCTTGCGGATACTAGATCAATAGGACGTCTTGTCTTTTTCTCCAATCTTGTATTACAGGTTTTTGTAATGTCTTTGAGCTATTGACTGATGTATCAGGGTTTTTATACATATGTTTAATAATATTGATAATGAGATGTGTTTAATATTGATATGATCCCGGTGACTGATGAACCCATGGAGGGCGAAGCTTTTGATGTGCAGGACCATGCTCGGTGGACATGTACCATTTGGACCAGTACACATGGGGAGATGACCAGTTCAAACCTCCATGGGGATGAAGAGCCCACCAGATGGATGTTGAGACCCCATCAAGGGGTAGAGACAGGATGGAGTTGGATCGGGGCTTTTGCACCGAAGAGGAAGAGGACGTTCCATCAGAGGCACTCTAACAGGACTAGACCTAGGGGGAATGACCCCTTTTTTAGTGGAACGCTAGCCTTGGAAGGCTTAGGATGTCCCCATATTCACCATGACATCATCCAACTTCATGGACACTTTTGGAGGTAGACTGGGCAGCAATGGCATGTGTGGCATGTTGGAGAGGCTCTTGGGGGGCTAACGTTTTGCTCCTTGGTGTCACATTTGCCCTAGAAAGGGCTAGCACTTCCCTTGAAGGGAATTTTACTCTCATTTTGACTTGATTAGGGATTTTTACTTATCATTTAATGTAAAAACATTATTATTTTGACATTATAGCCTTGTCGGCCTTTTTTATGACCTAAAAAGTAAAATTAGGTCATTGATACACTATATATTGAGGGTTTTGACTCTCATTTTATTATCATCTTTCACTCACCACTTGGTGAGGTCTGAAATTTTCACCCCATTTGGGTTATTGGCCGATTTGAGGAAGGTGCACTTGTTGAAGGAAGAGATTTTTGGCATTCTATGGTGTTTTTCTTGAAGGAAGGTGTTACAACTAGGGTTTGCATGATTATTTTCTTGATGATTTGTAAGTATTTTTCTGCAAAATTTCTTGATTGAATGGTTGTAGTTTAATTTATTGCATCTATTTATAATATTGTTGAATCAAAACCCTAGGGGACAAACACACAAGTAGGTCATTGTCTCATGTCCCCTGATAGAAAAACTTTTAGCCATTGAAGAAGAAGAAGAGAGCCTAGCCATAGCTACACTCATTTTTCTTCTTCCCTTAAGCTAGCCATACCTTTGAACTTCAAGAGGAAGAGGACGCCCCAGGCCTAGATTATCTACACCTAGGGCCATTTTATTTTAGGGTTTGATGAAAGAGCCTTGCCTTAGAAACACTCTCCCTCTTTAAACCCTCTTGTCTTGACTTTGCTTTTCATTTAGCTAGCTGTTTGTCGGGAAGGAGGAGAGAGCACAAGGCCTTGCTTTAGCAACACTGGAGTGAGCCTCTCTCCCCTAGGGTTCCATCTTTTAGGCTCTACTTTAGCAGCACCTTGAAACCCTAAGGCACTGATCTCCAGCCTCCAGCATTGAAGTGATATCAAATCCAAACACTCTCAAACTTCTTTTAAACTGAAACCTTAACTACACTAACCCTGGAATGATGACGTCACCCTTGCTTATTTCATATTGATTCAACAACATTTCATTTTATAAGAAATTGAACGGTAGTTAAGAGCATTTATTGGATTGAGTGTTGATTTCTTACATCGAATGCTATATCATTCTAGTATCTATTGACAAGTAACATATTTATCATTTCCATTTTGAAAACATTGATTTCATCAATATTTACTGTCAAATTGCTCACATTGAATATCAGATAGTCACTTACATATGAAGTACTAACCCCATTTAATATAGCTTCCATATATATATCTTGTTGTTGTCTTGTTCTAGGCAAGTACATATTCTTTGGGGGTTACTTCAAATTGGCCTTTGTCTGGACTATATGATTGGCGATAATTTGTGAGAGGGAAATTTGTCTTTGTACTATTAGCCTTTGCCCTTTCAAAACCTCAGGTTACCAGGGACATCTCCCCTTGGCCTAGCCTCCCTAAATAGAAAGAACCTCCCCATTGTGGTGACATTGGGTGGGGAAGGTTCATGTTTCTCCAGTTTGACTTACTATTCTTTAGCCTTTCTTGCATCTACAAACTGTGAGATAACATTTTGGCACCATTGTCAGGGAACACTGAGTCAATTCTCCTCAGATGACACTTTTCGGTAAGCCTTGCCTCAGATCCTTATCTTACAAGCTTACATGGCGACTCCACTAGGGTGTTTTCCCTATTTATTTGATAGTTTCAAGCAAATTATCTGGTGAATCCACTAATATTTATCAAGGTGACACCTTACTTTCTGTGATATTTCCAAGTTATGGGATCATGGCACACTAGGAAAAAATGTATCCGAGTATTGATTTTATAAATTTTCAAGGATACCCAAATTACTTTGATACAAAATGGCTAAACAATTCTCCAACATTTTTGGGCCTCCCAACTCCTCATATCGTAATTTTTTTGGAGTATTTGAGCGAGATAAAGTTGGGAGGAGAGGATGCTCTTATAAAATTGTTCTTACTCACTCTGCCATCCTACTTACAAGATCATTTTAAGAGTTGTTTCAAGGACAAGGGTATATCATCTTTCATACACCTCATCAGTAGGTTTATAGACCTTACTAAGCCAATTTGCCAAACATATGAAGATGTCCTTCAAAACCTCATGGTAGCCTTAGACGACACAGGATTCACCACTGAGATTGTAGAAGATCTCAGGAAGGCATATCATGATCAATACCAAGAATCCTCTGATATAAAAGATGAGGTTTATGAAGACCATTATCAACCCCTTGAAGAGGAGCAAGACCTCTCCCATAATCCAAGAGAATGCAGTGAATATGTAACTATAAAGGTTGATTATGAGGATGAAGCACCAATAATCGCCCCTCCATCCAACAAAGCTCTCCAAGATCCTACTCCATCTGCACAAAATGAAGAGAATGAGGTAAGTCATTTTCCTTTCCACTTTTTTGATGATACCTTGTTCTATGACTCAGAGAGTGAAGAGGAAATGGAACCCTTGGACAAGCTTGATCCTCTATGTCTCAAGACTGAATAGGTGGAGGAAGATCTTCCACTTGATGAAGTTATCCGAACACTTGAAGCTCTTTTACAGGAAGGATTAAACAAGGTGAGTTATTTCAAAACTTTAAATGATTATTTATTTTATGATGTAGAGAGCAAAGAAGTATCAGATGTTTTAATCCCTTCATGTTATGATGAAGATAATGACTTTGTTGATAATTTTGATGAATTCATACATGTCGAGAAATGTGGATGTGATATGATTAGATATGATGAAAA
Source organism: Picea engelmannii (assembly GCA_009831015.1). NCBI lineage: Eukaryota > Viridiplantae > Streptophyta > Pinopsida > Pinales > Pinaceae > Picea > Picea engelmannii. Next base: position 310,327 of record ML782568.1, on the reverse strand, counting down.
TCTGATGTATGACATTGATGGTCCTTTCCAAAGGTTTCCTTTGCATTTATCACATGAAGTTACTAATAATTTTGACATCTGGCAACAAGAACCTGACCTTATTCAGACACCCAAGGATGACCTAATGCTATGCTCTCCGATTAATTTTTAGTCGTACCTTGAATACTTTGATGACTATCCATCTGAGATCTTAGATTTATCCTATAAAGAAAGTTGTCAACCAACGTTATGCTCAGATATTGATAAAAATAAGGAAGTTACTTCCCTGAAGCAGGATACTTGTGTTAAGATTTTCCACCCCCCTTTGATCACTTTATCTCCCTATGTCACTAAAGGTGTGGTTTGGAAACATGTCCCTTATCCCAAGTCTCATGTAAGGAAAAACCTCTTTCTGTATTTTAGGGGAAAGTTGAGTGCCTCAAGAAGAAGCCTATTATCACAGTGTTCCAACCTCCCCTTTAGGAATGGTCAGTCATCCTTTCAGTTTTTGCTAATCCCTCCTCGGGCCTCAAGTTTTGAAGATGTCCAAGGTAGCCAACATTCAGATTCCTCGAGTCAGTCTCCTGAACCTTTAACTTTTCACAATCCATTCCTGAGATGGATTAAGCATTCTCCTAAGAGTATGCATTGGGATCACTTTTTCCCTCCCACCCACCTCCACGAGTTAGAATTTGAGATTTCCAATGATATGATATATATTCTAACCCATGACATTTTTGTTCTTGATTTATCACTATTTTGGTTTATGAAGAAGCACAAAGGCAGGTATCGAGGAACATTGCTGGATTGGCTTCACTGGTTGTTTGACTACACCCAACCCTCCAGCTAATAGGTAAGTACAAGTAAGAAGTTTGATTTCATCTTCTTACTCATTGATTTCTTCATTTTAGTATATATATCTATGTATGTTGGGGTGGCACTACCGCCCCATTTTTGTTACTGATGCCCCTATTGAGATTGAACAGATCTACAGGTTATGCCAGATATGTTGAGGTTCTCATGCGCTCTATGGTGAGCACATGTCCCTGAGTTGGAGCCAGATGTTATCCCCACTTTTTAGGGATAACTAGGAGATCATGTCTCGAGGCCCACAGGTCCTAGACATGGAGTATCGAGCATAGGATTGACCTGAGTATGGCCCTGGAGGGCCCATCCTTTTCTTCTTCCATCATCTTTATCTTGTCAGCAACAACAACATCCATCACCATCGGCTTGGTCCTGTATCAGAAGAGGTTCTTTCTCCATAAGGTAATTGGTCTAGGTATCATGGTATGTGTCACTTTTGATCATTGAAACCTTTAAATATATGCATCTGATTCCTTTTATCTATAACAACTACTTGGATCTTACATTAGCCCACTTGAACATGCTTCGGTAAATTGGCAGGGTTCCCTAGAAAGCCTATGCCCATAGGTCTTGGTTTTCCACTGGGGGGATTTCTGAAAAGCCATCATACACTCCCATCATAACACCATTGTTTCATCTCATATCCCGCTGATTTATCCCATTCCCCTTGTCCGGGCATTGGGTTGACCTATTTGTAGGATTTCACCTTATCTTGTGGGAAGAAGGGGATAAAGGTCTAGAAGGTAAAAGCAACTAGTAAAAGAAAAAATCCTAAAAATGAAACCTCGAGATGCTTTGCCCAGGGATGCCCGAGAAGGCAATAAAAATCCTCTCAACAAGAAATAGGAGGGACCCAAAAAATAACAAACAAGATCTAGTTAGAGGATAGGAGATCTCATCATGAGCCAGCCTATTAGGTTCATGGGTACCTAGCAATATGACATTGCCACCATCTGGTTACCACGCCGGGGCAATGACCTTTGGTTGCATGGCCAAGGGAAAGGGGGTCTCATCATGAGCCAACCTTCTCATCTCTGTGAAAGTACTTGTGGGTAATACTGTCAGCTCCGGTCTTCATGCCAAGGCAGTGTCCTTTGGTTAGCCCTTGAATAAAAATAAAAAACAAATAAAAGAATAAAGCAAGAAAAAGAATAAAGGAAAAAAAAAGCTTGGAAAAAATGCATCCATAACAGGTACAGATCACCTTCTACAAAGGCACCCACAGATAAAATTATGTATCCTTGACCCTCACTGCACCCACATGTCTAGACATCCCCTAGCCACATCACCTCACTTACATGGCTTGGATGAAATCTTCCTGGAAACTCTCCTTTTCTTGTGGATACTAGCTCAATAGGAGGTCTTGTCTTTTTCTCCAATCTTGTATTGCAGGTTTTTGTAATGTCTTTGAGATATTGATTGATGTATCAGGGTTTTTATGCATATATTTAATAATATTTATAATGAGATGTGATTAACATTGCTATGATCCTGATGACTGATAAGCCCATGGAGGGCGTAGCGTTTGATGTGCAGGACCATGCCCGATGGACAAGTACCATTTGGACCGGTACACATGGGGAGATGACTAGTTCAGACCTCCATGGGGCTAAAGAGCCCACCATATGGATGTTGAGACCCCATCAAGGGGTAGAGACAGGATGGACATGGATCAGGGTTTTTTCACCGAAGAGGAAGAGGACGTTCCATCAGAAGCACTCCAACAGGACTAGACCTAGGGGAATTGACCCCTTTTTAGTGGAACGCTAGACTTGGAAGGCTTAGGACATCCCCATATTCACCATGACATCATCCATATTCATGGACACTTTTGGAGGCAGAGTGGACAGCAGTGGCACGTGTGACATGTTGGAGAGGCCCTTGGGGGGCTAATGTTTTGCTCCTTGGTGTCTCATTTTCCCTAGAAAGGGCTAGCACTTCCCTTGAAGGGGATTTTACTCTCATTTTGACTTGATTAGGGCTTTTTACTTAGAATTTAATGTAAAAACAATATTATTTTGACATTATGGCCTTGTCGGCCTTTTTTATGACCTAAAAAGTAAAATTAGGTCATTGATACACTATATATTGAGGGTTTTCACTCTCATTTTATCATCATCTTTCACTCACCACTTGGTGAGGTCTGAAATTTGTGCCCCATTTGGGTTATTGGCTGATTTGAGGAAGGCACACTTGTTGAAGGAAGAGATTTTTGGCATTCTATGGTGTTTTTCTTGAAGGAA
>ML782568.1:271033-307143 GCA_009831015.1 Picea engelmannii | reverse complement strand
CATTTGGGTTATTGGCTGATTTGAGGAAGGCACACTTGTTGAAGGAAGAGATTTTTGGCATTCTATGGTGTTTTTCTTGAAGGAAGGTGTTACAACTAGGGTTTGCATGATTATTTTCTTGATGATTTGTAAGTATTTTTCTATGAAACTTCTTGATTGAATGGTTGTAGTTTAATTTATTGCATCTATTTATAAATATTGTTGAATCAAAACCCTAGGGAAAAAACACACAAGTAGGTCATTGTCTCAGGTCCCCTGATAGAAAAACTTTTAGCCATTGAAGAAGAAGAAGAGAGCCTAGCCATAACTACACTCCTTTTTCTTCTTCCCTTAAGCTAGCCATACCTTTGAACTTCAAGAGGAAGAGGACATCCCTGACCTAGGTTATCTACATCTAGGGTCGTTTTCTTTTAGGGTTTGATGAAAGAGCCTTGCCTTAGCAACACTCTCCCTCTTTAAACCCTCTTGTCTTGACTTTGCTTTTGATTGAGATAGTTGTTTGCCGGGAAGGAGGAGAGAGCACGGGGCCTTGATTTAGCAACACCAGAGTGATCCTCTCTCCCCTAGGGTTCCGTCTTTGAGGCCCTACTTTAGCAACACCTTGAAACCTTTCCCTCTAGTCCTTTGGAATCTCATCCCCTTCAAATTGTGCGTCCTTCACTTTATAACTCCATTTAACCCTAAGGCACTGATCTCCAGCCTCCATTGTTGAAGTGAAATCAAATCCAAACACTCTCAAACTTCTTTTCAACTGAAACCGTAACTACACTAACCCTAACCTACTAACCCTAGAATGTTGACGTCACCCTTGGTTATTTCATCTTGATGCAACAACGTTTCATTTTATAAGCAATTGAATGGTAGTTAAGATCATTTATTGGATTGATTGTTGATTTGTTACATCAAATGCTATATCATTCCAGTATCTATTGACAAGTAACATATTTATCATTGCCATTTTGCAAACATCGATTTCATTAATATTTACTGTCAAATTGCTCACATTGAATATCAGATAGTCACTTACATATGAATTACTAACCCCATTGAATATAGCTTGCATATATTTCTTTTTGTTGTCTTGTTCCAGGTAGGTACATATTCTTTGGGGGTTACTTCAAATTGGCCTTTGGTCGGACTATCTGATTGGCGGTAATCTGTGAAGGGAAATTTGTCTTTGTACTATTAGCCTTTGCCCTTTCAAAACCTCAGGTTATCAAGGACGTCCCCCTTGGGCCTAGCCTCCCTAAATAGAAAGAGCCTCCCCATTATGGTGACATTGGGTGGGGAAGGTTATTGTTTCGCCAGTTTGACCTACTATTTTTTATCCTTTCTTGCATCTACAAACTTCGCGATAACATAAACTAGAATAGTGATTAATATGGAAAAATCCATGATGAATTTATGGGGGGTATCTGAGGGGGAAAAGAACCATATTGCTTAGATATTTCCTTTTAAGATGACTGATGTATAACAAGGTCTCAAGTATCTAAGTTTCTTTTTGAAACAAAATCAGTGTAAAAAATGTGATTGACAGTGAATGATAGCTAAAGTGAAGAAATTAAACACTTGGTGAAATAGGTGGATGTCCAAGGGAGGTCATTTGGTCTTGGTAAAAGTATTTATGGAAGCAATCCTAGTAATTGGATATAGTTTTCCTAGGTCCCAAAGGATTTTTAGAATCTAGTAGGAAAGTTTGTTACAAATTTATCCAGTTTGGAGATCAAAAAAAGAAAGGACTAGTGCTAGCCTCTTGGAAAAATCTAGCACTACCAAAAGCCAGCACTACCAAAATTCCTTTCTCTTCTCAAAGTCTCTTGCTGCAAAAACACTGTGGAGGCTAATTCAAGAAACATGTTTGTGGGTTTAGGTGTTAATATATAAATATACATCCCCTAATACAGTGGAGGATTGGGATAGAAATCCCCTCAAACAACTAAATAATTCCTCAATAATATGGAAAGTTATTGTCAATGCATTCCATTTGGTTGGTGATTGGTTGATTTGGAAAATCGGGAAAGGTGATAAAGTGAAAATTGGTATTGGCCCTTGGGTTGGGAGAAAAGGTATGCACACAATTCCTTTCCATATGATTCAAAAGCTAAGGAACAAATATTATTATAATCTTCGACATGTTGCAAATTGGGAAAGGACCGTGCAGGGATGATTTTAAGGATGAAAATTTATTTTAAAATGTAGAAATATTAGAGAATCTTACTAATCCTTCATATGCCAACTATAAATGCTTGGTGATATTTTTGTAAAATTATTCAAATTTCTAAGGATTTTATATAGTTTGTATAAAATTTTGGCGATTTTTAAGGTAAAATAATTTTATCCGTTAGAATTTGGGTGAAACATTTTTTGAATAGCAAATCGTTTTTTGGGAAAAACCATGGAAAAATATCCCATGAGAGAAATTTATCCCCTAAAATCATCCATGGGACCGTGACTTAGCACCAATAGTGGTTATCATGGGAAGTTTGGATGTAGAATATGCAGAGGGTTGGAGAAGGTACACAAACATCATGAAAGACTGCAATGTTGGACTCAAAGAACAAGAGGACCAATTTATTTGTTCATTGAATGATGTTAGAGATTATGTTCCCAACATAGGGTATAAAGTACTAGCTGAAGAAGGAAGAGAAGGTTAGCATATCTAGTGGAGGAAAATCAATTGGAAATTAAAATTCCCAACAAAAAACAAAATATTTATGTTGTTGATCTTACAAAATAAGACTCCCATGTGGGAAGTTATTCAGAAAGGTAATTTTATTGGGACAAGATGGTGTTGTCAATGCCATCAAGAAAAATAAACTATACATCAAATCATTCTAGAATGTCCATATTCTAAGGTATGGAAAGAGATGGAAAGGATGATAGGGATAAGGAATCTCTAGGAAGGAGGAAGTCTTAAAGAGGCCTTCAAACTTGGTGTAGTATAAAGAATACTTTTAAGATCAAAGCACCACCTATTAACATATCCTAGGGATTATGGCTTGCCAAAAATATAATGTTGTTTGAAGATAAAGAGACATTACCCCTCAAATGTGTATTTCAAGCTATAAATATTTTAAATTCCTACCCACTGATGCAGTAAAAAACAATATCTCATTCTCAATATGAAGTGGCAATTGCTAGCAGGGAAAATCCCCCTATTACTATATTGGGTCAGAATATAGGCAGAGCATTGACTTCCCTTAAAAGAAAATTCTATTCCTAAGCTACCCCAAAACTATCTAAACATAAAAGACAGGAGAAGGGAAAGTAGGTGTACCTTAGGTCCTTTCGGTTGGTGTAGACCTCCTTCGCCTTTGTATCTTTTTGGATAGCTGGTCTCCTCCCAAAGTTGTCCTACAAACAAATTATAAAAGCAATTCTACAAGATATAATATCTATACTTATCAATGTTAGTGTTCGGATATAAACATAGATGCATTAATCAATTAAGCATAAATCAACCTCTCGTTTTTAGTTCATTTATTTATGCTTAAATTTATGTTTGGGACATGCATGCCCTTGTAAAAGGTTTTCATTTGTGTGTATGAGGGTTTTCCATTCTCAGCCCGTGTATGTACATGGTACGAGTAATACTCATATCACATACATATGCTATTGTCTTAAAGAAAACCCTCATACACCTCCTTTAATACCCAAAAAAGAAACAATAAGGACTAAAACCTCTCCAATTTTTTGTGTGATAAGATGTATGTGCATTGGAGAGAAATGGAACATGAAGAACTTGATGTCTTGGTCAAGGAGCATCCCGGGGCCATTTCTATGCTAAAACAATGTGGCATGTGGAAGTTATTCCAATGTCTGTTGATGAGGGAACAACCGAGGTTGCTAAATTATTTGGTAGATTATTGGCACCCTAATTCAGAGGCATTTATGCTAGAGGGTCAATAACTGACACCAACCACAAAGGACATTTAATTCTTGAATGACCTCTCTAGGAGAGGGGAAATGGTCAATCTAAGGACCTTTCCTCTAGGGCCGTATAACATTGAGGATTACATTGAGATGTATTGTGAGGTTGGTATCGAGAAAGTAGGTTCTCAGGTGTCGATTCACAAGATCACCAGCCTCCACCTTTGCTTTTTATTATTTATGATCGAGCGGATCACAGGATCCACAACACTCCATCAAGGCTCTCGTGCATATATACATTATGTAGTTTGGTGTTTAGAGGCTACCATTTTTTACTAGAGTACCACCATGATGACATGCATGAAGAACCAACTCACAAACTGTCATAGGAGGACAAAAAAAACTTCGGGTTCAGTACGATATTGTGCTCTTTCTTATTCTTCGAGAGTGCCTAGTCTTAGCCTGAGGGAGATAGTATGAGGACATATTGCCTCCTTTTCGACATTGTGTAGGTGGGAACATTTTTTGTCTAGACAGGGTGGAGGAAGAACCCAGGAGGAATTTGAAAACAAATTCTTTGACTGGTGGGCCCATCAGATTCTGGTCATAGAAGACTATCCCTATGCAGGAATTAATTTCCTGAGAGATCTTGACATACCCATGCCCCTTGGCGAGGAGCGTGGTGGTATAGGTAACACATTTTAAATTTTATTAAATTTTTAAATTTTTACATAGTACTAACTTAAAGATATGCTATATACAGATGTGGATCATGTTCGACCAACATAATTCACCAGGACCAAGCGTTGTCCTTGACTAGAGGTCAGATCAACATGAGCAAGAGGACCAGCAACTGCAGGAGGAACCCCAGTCGCAGAGGCTGAGAGAGTGTTGTGGCGAGTAGAGAGAAACCTCACGGATCTCACTCATGAAATACCCATAGCAAAGATCGAGGATCTTCCCCTGGCTATGCAACCACATGTAGTGGGGGTGCCCAGGACTTGGGTCCAACTATTCCGGCATCTTGCGAACATTGTAGTCCACTATAGTAGGGCCAATAGGCATAGACTGTGGATAGTATTGGACCACTTATGTGCCAATGGCACTTTTTGTACTATGTATTTGAGGGCTTAAGACCAATGATGTATACCGGCTATTTTTTAGGCTTTAATGTCCACTTTGTACTCGTGACACTATTTTTTGGATATATATATAAATCACCCAAACTACGGAAGCAAGCCTTCGAGTGTGTTGGCTAGCGTTGTTCGTGAACCCAACAAAGACTTTAGATTCACTTGAAATATACCATAGTGAAAAGAAAACATAAATGAATACACGTCCATAAAACAAAAATACAAAAATGTATAAAAAAGGATACATATATACAAGAAGTCATGCTCAGATGATTGACCTAAGTGTAATAATTCTTAAGGTATAGCCCATTTTTAAGCTCCTCTAAGGCATTACCCTCTAAATCAACCAGACATTAAGAACCCTTTTCTATTACTTATTTTATAATGAAAGGTCTGAACCACATGGGTTTGAACTTGCCTGCCCCCAAGGGATGTTTGTCTTGATCCTAGACCAGTACAAGATCGTCTTTGGAGAAAATATGAGGGTGGACGAACCGATCATATTGACACTTAAATTGTTGTTTATGAGCCTCATTATCCAAGGCTACATCCCGACGCTGCTCATCGAGCTACTCGAGATATAAAATATGTTCTTCAAGCGATGTAGTGTCGGGCAGTAGTTTCGCTACCAACTTTAGAGAAGGGATTTGGCATTCAATGGGAAAGACCGCCTCCAACCCGTAAATGAGTTGAAAAGGTGAAAACATGATAGCAGTCTTTACAAAAGTTCGATAAGCCCAAAGCACCAAATATAACATCAAATTCCAATTTGACTTGGAGGAATTAATTGTTCGCTGAAGAATAGTCTTGAGAGACTTATTCACAATTTCAACCTGACCATTCTCTTGTGGGTAATACAATGATGAATTTTCCTATTTAAACCCAAGCTTTGATGTTAATTCAAACATCATTTATTTCTAGAAGTGACTTCCATGGTCGGTGACAATATCCTTCGGGATATCGAACCGAGCTACTCTCTGGTTGAAAACAAAAAGGGCAGTGATTTCCCTGTCATTGTCAAATGTCGACATAACTTTGACCCACTTAGTAAAGTATTCAACTGTTATGATGTTGTAGTGATGCCACCTGGAAGAAATCAGGTGAAATGTAGTGAAATCAGTCCCCCACTTGGTGAAGGGGCTAATGACAATAACCGGGAACATTGGAGCTGGGTGTGCCCACATCTTCCGACAGAAGATATGGAACGAGTGACGCTTCTTGACCACTTCAACACAATCTTTGATTAATGAGGGCCAAATGTATCCTGCGCGAAGAATATTCTTGGTTGTTTCTAACCCAGATAGAAGACTGCCACATGCTCCTATGTGACATTCATTCAAAACAAGCTATGCTTCCTCATGAGTAAGACATCGTAGAAGAATGAAATCTACCCCTCAACAATATAGTGTAATCAAGGATGAGATAGTTCCAAGACTAGTGTCGTGTTCTTCGATGCTCATCATGATAAGAAAAAGAAGGGCACTTCAAAGTATGAAGATACACAAGGATATATCCATAACATGGGTCTGAAGATGCGATCGTAAAGAGATCTTCATTAATTGGTGACTCCTCAGGAAAAATATCTCCACTTTAAACCGAAAGTTCCAAGATTAACTCAACAAAGACCAAGGACTTTTTAGATTTCATTGAAACAAAATCCAAGTCAAACTCTTGTAGGATAACTATCCATCGACTGATTTTTACTCTGATGACTTGTCGCATTAAAACATATTGAAAGGGGTTGATGATGGCTACAATGATGGTCTTGCAAAGTAATATATAGTGACAAAACCGTTGGACAACGTGAATAGCCACCAAAGTGAGTTTCTCAACATGCAAGTAGTTGCATTTCGGTCCAACTAGGCCTTGGCTAAGATAATAGATGACGTTCTCTTCGAGCATGTCATCCTCTTGGAACAATACCATGCCAATTTTGGATTCTGCAGCAACCAAATACAACAAGAAATCCTTGTCGTAATCAAGAGGACTAAGCAAAGGGGAAAACGTCAAGGCATGTTTCAACACATCAAAAGAGTGTTGTGCTTCTTCATCCCAACATAACGAGACTCCCTTTTTAAAGAGACGCATGAACCCTTTCATAATCTCAACATAATTAGAAACAAAAAAACCGAATAAAATTTTATTTCCCCTATAGACTCCGAAGCTAGGGGATTGTGCGCAGGGGAGGAAATTGGACTATTTCTTCAACCTTTAGAGGATCAACCATGGTCCATTTTTTTGACACGATGAAACCTAAGAAACGACCCAATGTCACACAAAAATTGTACTTATTTGGATTCAATTGAATCTAATAGTAGCAACACCTCTCAAAGATTAGTCGTAAATGGGCGGGATGATCGTATCTCTTGCGAGAACGTGATGACAGATCATCCAAGTACGCATCAATTATGTGTTTGAGGTCATGAAAGGTAAATGAAATTTCCCACTGAAAATTAGCTCTAATATTATTTAGGCCAAAGGCATTTTTCGATACATGAATGTACCCCAAGGACAAAGAAAAGTCGTTTTATGTTGGTCCTCCAACTTGATTTGAATTTGATTGTACCCAAAAAAATCATCCATGAAATAAAATACCTTGCAACCCTCACATTCATCAACGATATGGTCAATAAATGGGGTTGGAAAATTGTCTTTCGAGAAATCTTTGTTCAAGTCATGGAAGTCCATACATACACGGATCGTGCCTTGCTTCTTGTTGACATGAATAGGGTTCGATACCCATTCTGTCAATTGCACGGGGTATATGAAACCAACCTTGAGGAGTTTCTCTACTTCATCCTTTATCACCGTTGTTTTGTGAGGATTGACCGAGCCAAGCTTCTGTCAGACCGGTTTAACATCAGGATAAGTCATGATTTTGTGTTCAACAATTCATGGGTCAATGCCTAACATCTCCTCATAATACCAAGAAAAAATGTCACAAAATTCTTTAAACAATTTAGTGTAGATTTGAATCTCTTCGGAAGAGCATTCCACTCCAATGAATAGATTTTCCACGAAGCCAAGGGTTTTGGAGATATCGATAGGAATCTTCTGAGCAATACTTTCCATGTTACCCTAGGGGTATATTCCGTGTGTAGCCAAATGGTTAATAGGAAAAGGGATATCTCCATTTATGGTCATAACAAACTCTCCTTCCTCTATTATCCTGAGCTCGGGTAAGATGTAAGATCTATGATTTCCTTGTCAAAGGGAAAGACTAAGTCCAAAGGGTATTGAGTGGTGAGAGAGTCTTGAGCCCAAATAAGCTTGAGAATAGGATCTAGCTTCTGCGGGGGAGCTGGATCAGGGTTGGTCGAGGCTTGCTGGAAAATGTTGTATACAACCTCAGCCACAGATAAGGGCATGTCCATGCCAAGTTTCTCTACCCCTTCCATCAAATCCGATGGGAAGGTAAAGTCCATGAGTCTTCAAAGTAACTCATTTTGAAAGATGCAACTTGAAAAATTGCAGCCTTCGACTGGTCAGGGACAACTGAAATAAAGACAACATCATTGAAAGACAACGGATAGTCAAAAGTTCCCATAAAATACAAAAACAATATGACACCTAAGTTGACAGTTCCTGGCCGCGAGTTATCAATCATCGGGATCGTGGATGCCCCTGATGAAGGGTTAGGGCTAGAAAAGGATAATTGGTCAATGGTTATAATCCATCCTTCATGAGGAAAGAATAAGACCCAAAATATGGTGGCTACAACTGTGTTCATTGTGTAATTCCAACTCTTCCTTAATAAAATATTGTAGTCAAGAGGCACAACAACTAATTCAACCTTGATGCACACAGTTTTACCCTCCAACTGCATGGGGAAAGAAGAAATTATACCATGTGGTTTGAATAACTGACCATCAAACGTTGTAAGAAACATGGGTGATGGAGCCAACTTATGCTGGCAGATTGATCTAGGTGGATATCGGTGGCCACCCACCTTTTTCGACTAGCTCAAAACAGTTTTCTGTCAATTTTGGCAATTTACTATTTTTAGCAATTTTTAACTTTCAGGGCCATTTTGAGGGCCCAAATGAAGGTTTTTAAAGATAAAGGTTCTCAATGATATGTAAATTCATGAATGAGCCTCCACAATGAATCTCCCATACAATACCTTTCCAACGAGCTATCACACGCCTAAAACAAAGATCGTATGGAAAAGTTATGACCTCGACAAGTTGATGTACTCACTTACCCAAATGGGGCCCACATGACTTTTGGCACTTCATCTCCTAGGGTTAGGCTTTTGGATGTCTAGGGTTTTTTGCATTCCTATTTATTGTAAAAAGGCCTTTAGAGCCTCATTGTAACCATCTTCTTGTGAATGCGAGTAGCCGTCACATCTCTTCTCAGAGATAAGCTGCCACCATTCTAGCGAGTCTTTCACTCTGTATTTTTACAATCTCTGTACATTTATTTCATTAATAGAAATCGTGTATTACTGTATATATGTGTTTATGGTTGCATCTCTGATACATTTATTTTATATTATTGAATATCTGCGATATCTCTGTGCATTTCTTTGTTATATCTCTTCTCTCATTTCATGTCGAAAATAATCTGGATCAATGGTATCAGAGTAGGCTGCTCTTGATCATTTTTTTAGTGCATGTCCCCGACGAGGTCCGAGTATAGAAAGTTGGGTCTTGAGATTGTCTCTCTTGAAGACAATCGCTCTCGCACTCAAGAAACCCTCAATGGTGGAAGAAAAGAAAAACGACGGAGCAGACGATCCTATCAATATGTTGCTTGAGCAAGCTCTCACATGACAGAGGGATGAAATGATGGAGAATTTTTCCCACATACTTCAACGCCCGTCGATAACAACAGGCACATCTTCATCAAGAGACCACTTTGGAGGCAACTCACCTTTCAAGGTACAAGTTGATTTTTATATTCCTGTATTTGAAGGACAGACAGGTGCAGAAGCCCTAGAAAAATGGTTAACTCTGCTAGAAGGTTATTTATCTGTTCACAATTTTTTTGACAAAGAAAAGATCACCTTTGAACTCCTTAAATATCTCCCTCATGTCAAATATTGGTGGGAAACTTACTGGGAGCAAATTTCCACGAAGGAGTCTGGAATATACGGGGTCGATCCCACTTGAGATTTTTTTGTGGATGCGGTAAAGGAATAGTATTACCCTGTTGGCAACTATGAGGACCGGTACATGAGATGGACCACACTGCGGCAAGAGAGGAGCCAAGCAGTTTCGGAGTTCACCAATACCTTCCATACCTTGCGCACCAAGCTGGGTATCAAAGACTCTGAGTGACATTTGGTTCTAAAATACCGTGGGGCTCTACACAAATACATCCAGACTGAAATGGATTTTTTGGACATCTCATCACTCGGTGTTGCTTATCGATATGTTGTTAAAATCGAGCAGAAATTTAAGCACCAGAACAAACGGGAGTTTGGTTCTGCAAATTTGCGACAACCGAAGTATGACAAAGATGCCCCTAACAAACAGTCTCCCGAAAACTAGTCCAAGACACAAGAAAAGAAGGGTCACAGGAAGACAAAGAAGGACACCAGAAAATGGTGCAAGTTCCACAAAATCCCCTGGCACAACACTGATGAATGTCACTCAAAACAGTCATTGGTGGCCGAGATCAATGACAAAAAGACGAACCCTAATTTAAAATCTTATTCTGAAAATAATGGTAAAGGACAGATCATTGATGCAGAACCCACTGATATTGTCACGACAGCAACAATTCAACCAAAAGAACCAACAGATACTGAAGAGGGGGAGCGCCTTTTTCATTCACAGATGTGGGTAAAGGGGACCCTGTTGCATTTTATTGTTGATAGGAGAAGCCAAAAGAACCTCATCTTAGTAGAGGTCGTCAAACAGTTGGGATTGTTGACAACACCACACCCATAGCCATACAACATCGGGTGGTTTCACCAAGGACAAGATCTCTATGTCAGCCAACAATGTCGATTGTCATACGACATCCAACCCTTCAAGGATGAGGTATTATGTGATGTTTCCCCACTGGATGTATGTGATGTTCTCTTGGGCCAACCATATATGTGGAAGCACCATGTTGTTTATGAGTCTCGACCCCGCAGTGTCATTGTTTCTATGGGGTTTCATCTCTACAAAATATAATAGGTAGTTCCAACTATTATTCCACCTACAAAGTGTTGCAAGGTAGTATCTCATACTGCAAAATTTATCTTCTTCACAATTTGTTCAAAAGGAGAACAGAAGGACACTGCAACCACTACAGCCTTGTCCCAAGCACCATTATCAAACAAAATAAAGTCGACAAGGTTGCAGAAAAGAACAAAGACTCCTTTTGCACATCATCCTCTCATGTAGCCTAACTTGTTGAATGGCCTCAACCTCAATAGGTTCATGACAAACTTCCACAAACTGAGCAGTGCGACGTCTTCAACAAGGCAAGCAACTTGCCAAGATGTAGATTCAGCAAACGCTTTTCCCTCTCCCCCGGGAACTCAACGCAATGGATACCATTACTTCCTAAGTATGGAGGATTGATATAGGTGGATATCGGTGGCCACCCACCTTTTTCGACTGGCTCAAAACAATTTTCTGTCAATTTTGGCAATTTACCATTTTTAGCAATTTTTAACTTCCGGGGCCATTTTGAGGGCCCAAATGAAGGTTTTTCGAGATCAAGGTTCTCAATAATCATCGAAGGCATGATTGATCCCACAAAATTAATCTCCTCAACAATACCTTTCCAATGATCTATCACACGCCTAAAACGAAGATCGTATGCAAAAGTTATGACCCCGGGAAATTGATGTACTCACTTACCCAAACAGGGAACACATGACTTTTGGTGCTTCATCTCCTAGGATTAGGTTTTTCGATGTCTAGGGTTTTTGGCATTCCTTTTTATTGTAAAAAGGCCTTCAGAGCCTCATTGTAACCATCTTCTTGTGAATGCAAGTAGGCGTCACATCTCTTCTTAGAGATAAGTTTCCACCATTCTAGCGAGTCTTTCACTCTATATTTTTACAGTCTCTGTACATTTCTTTCATTAATAGAAATCATGTATTACTGTATATCTGTGTTTATGGTTGCATCTCTGATACATTTATATTATATTATTGAATATCTGCAACATCTCTATGCATTTCTTTGTTATATCTCCACTCTCATTTCGTGCCGAAAATAATCTGGATCATCGATGGCCTTCCAACATGCCAACAACATCACGCAAGTCGAGGCACCCTCATAAACCACTGTATGAAAAATTTTCCCTGTCAACGGTTTTGTGGTGTATGCCACTACTATCTAAAAGGAAACATGGTGAGGAAGATGAGGTTTATGGTCATTGAAATAAAAAATGATCATTCCTGAGTTACTGGGCTCGGTCACTCCCAAGGCAAACAAAAAATCTTTTATCTTTGAGGGGAAACTATGGAGAATATCCAGAGTAGACATCGTACAAGGAGTCTATTACAAGTCCTCCATGATGGAGTAATTTTGAGCAACCCTCTCATTTGGGTTTTGAGAATCCTTTTTTAACGCACCTTTAGGGATGTGAGTCAGTGTTTCTCCCAATGTCTTCTCAATTTGAAGAGGAGTCAATGGGTTGGAGGCCTCTTTTCCCTTGTCAACAGGTTTTGGCATTCCATAGTCATGAGCCTTGGTCAATAAATGAGCTTCATATTTCATGATATAAATGTTTGTGGTTGGGTTGTTTGGATTAGGTGTGGGGGGTCCCTGACTACCCCCATCTGCGCTCATGGATGTGGAAGCTTGAGCCATATTTTGCCCTTGTGGAAAAGGGTTAGTCAACACAATAGGTTGTTGTTGTGACATTATATTTTGGGCTTCGACAAGTTGAGGGAATATGTGAGTCAAGTGGTCATCCAAGCAAAGCTTACATGGAAACTTCACTTTTCTTTTTTCATTTTTTCCCTCCCCAACATTATTTGCAGCCTTTTTATCCCCCTTACCCTTCTTGTTTTTTTGTTTCTTCTTTCCCTCGGTTTTTTGGTTACCCTTGGGAGCTCTCGATTGCACACTGTGTACATTTGAAGTTTGGTTTAAGGGGGCATCCAAACTAGAAGTTTGGATGGCCAAGTCTGTTGAATCGACAACTGTTGTAATTGATTAGAAAACAGATCCATGGAATTGCTCTGTGTTGAGCCTAGTATGTTGTCGGCATGAGGCCCAAACTTTTGTTTGTCTTTGTCAAGAGTTGATTGTGGTGCATCAGGTAAGATCTCATATAACATACCAGACTGAGAGTAAATCGACTTCAGTTGTTGGGCTCTCATAATAGCCTCTTCTTCGGAAAACACTTCGGACGTTGCGACATCTTTGGACACGCAAGGAACCAAATACTTTAAGAACCACTTGAGAAATAATGCATGAGGGACCTTGAATTTAATCAAACTATTTCATCATCACCATTCTCATATGCGATCCAATATATGGTCAACTTTCGTCTGCTCGAAGTTGGCCAGCAACTCGGTGTCAGCATCGTATCTCACTGGCAACTGGAAATGGTTCAAGAAAATCATATCCAGGTCATTAAAGTAAGAGTACTTCTAGTTTTCGAGCTTGATATACCATTTCAATGCACCCCTTATAATAGTGTGTTGAAATAAGTGCAATTGAACGGAGTCATCCTTCAATGAGTTGGATGAGCACCACAAGTGAAAATTCTTCACGTGATCACCTGGATATTCGACATGATTTCCCTCAAACTTAGGAATGTTGGAAGGAAACTTAATTGGCATGGGGGGCCAATGCGAATCATGACAAATTGGGTCATTTAACAATCTTGAAAAATATGGAAAATGTAGAGTTTCCAGAAAAGGTAGTCTCGATTGCGGAAAATTGACATGAAAAGAGAGGCCTGGATTTTGACTGGCACCAGGTTGCCAGGAAAAGTTTCACTATTGGCCAAGGTTTTGGTAGATTCCATGATGTCTCTGTCCAGTGAAAGGGATTTGCATTTGATGTTGCATTGTCGGTTGATTCCCGAAGTTAGATGACATGGATTGTGCAGGGATTTCTCCCTGTACAGTGTTCCATAGACCTTGTTTGGGGATGACCCTAACCAACCCTCCTGGAATAGGTATTGAACCTTTCCCAGGGTTCCATATAGAATGGGAGTGGTTGCCCCGATCAACATCCCCTGTGAGGGAAATGAGCCCTGCCAAGGATTACCAAAACCTTGCGAGGAGTAAACTCCTATCATCACTCCCTGTGAAGGAATGAATCCTTATGTAGGGTTTTGTTGACCAAAAATGGGGTTGCCCCCAGTCGATAATGAAGACGAAGTGAAAGTGTTATTTCCAAACACCCTGAAAAAAGAAAACAACATTGATCCCACTAGAGTCATGTAGGATGAAGGTCCCTAGATCTCTCTGTTAACACATAGAATTGTAGGGGTCAAAAAGTAATTTCAGTATTTATTTTTTAGTCATACATTTTTATTAGTTTTCAACTTTTGATTTAAATAAACCAAGTTAGTTTGGCCTTGGTCTAGGGTCTTTGGGTTATGTCTTTGTTATGATGATAAGGAGTGATAAACCCTCATGAGTCACATCTTTGAAATCCTTATTATCACCTTGACATGTAACCTCCATGACTATATGAAAGATCTCTAGCTATCACCTTTTATCCGTTCAGCAGTCAAGTCGGTTTTAATTTGAGTGTTGCCAACTCACTAGGAGAGTTTGTAGCATACTCAAGTGCTCCATTCATTCATTTTCATCAATACCTTTTTGTCATTCTAAGGTATTTCATTGTTTTCAAAGCCTATTTTTAACAAATTTTCAGGGATCAGGTCTTTGGACATCCCAACAGTCTCCTTGAAGCATGCAAATCTTGTTTGAATCAGGTGTTGTGAACTGGTAGACAGGTGTTGTGAACTTCGCTGCAAACTGATTTCCTGTAATAGAGTCTTCTAAATATTTGATCATAAATTTTGAACGAAGATGTGGGTTTTTCTGAATTTTTTTGTGGATGAGCATGATATTGGCGTTGACCTATTGACCAAAATTCAACCCAACCTAGTTTTGAATTTGAGAGATAAAATCAAAACACCAGTGTGTTGCGAACTAGCGTTGCGGACTAGCTGAAGAGGAGCATTGGAGGTTGGACAACTTGAAGACACCTCTGTGATAATTAAAAGATGTCATCATCAAGCCTAGATCCACCTAGTACTCCATGAGAGTATTCATCATGTTGAGGGTTGAGAAAGGGGTTTTGGATGGTTTTCCTATTGGCACTGTGAACTGTGTTGCAAACACTTTGTTCTAGGACTGCTGAAACTTTCATCTTTTGCATCCTTTCAAATTCATCCATAAACAAGTGAATTATTACCCCTATGCATTTACAATGTGTGGTTGATCATTTGTTGAAGCAGACTTAAAGTTGAAAATGTTGTTAATGTTGTTAACCTATTCTTATGCCGATTCAAGACCTATTTAATATGAGTTGTAAGCCATGAATATCAGTTTCGATGTCTTTCCACAGTTATATATCAAGATAATGGATTTTTGCATCATTTATGGACTCATGACATAAGTTTTATGTGTTGAATCTTTGTAAAATTAAAATAGGATGCTACAGGAAAGTTCGCAATGCCGACACTGCAAACTAGTATTTTTGACAGTTTGTAAACAATTAGCACACAATAGAGGATTGTTTTGCTTGTAATTTTTGAATGAAAATATGGGTCCTATGAAATTTGGTGTGGAGGTAAACCATGGTGTTTTTGACTTCATGACAAAAATTCAGCCTGCACACTTTGTATTTCTAGAGAAAATCCAAAAATAGAACCTACAGGAAAGTTCACAGCGCATGTTGTCACAGGTGCTGCGAACTCTAATAGTCCAACAAATTCGAGCTATGGGAAGGATGATAGCTATGAAGGAAGGTTCAAATAGTCTCCTAGAAGTTATTTGGACATGAGGTACATGTGTTCCATATTTATATCAAGCATCATGACATGTTTCAATAGGAATTTATCACAATATGCAAGATCCTGGAAAATAGGAATTTGTTAGGCTTTTGCTGGAATGTTTTGTAACAAGACTCCTAAATGGAGGAGGATCCTATGTAAGTCCTTGGTTTCGACCTCCTTAGGGTATATAGATATTATTCACTATAAATGAAAGGGTTTTTTATGAGAAAAGGGTTGGATTCATGAGCCAAGAGAGGAGAGAGTTGGAGGAGCAATTTTAGTTGCTCATTTGTAAGCCCGAGGGCCTGCTTGTTGTTGTTCCAGAGTCTGTACTTAAGGCTAGAAAGTACAGGGTCTAGGAATCCGAAAGTGAGTAAAAGATAAAAAAAAAGGGAAGAATAAACCTTCAGGAAAGGAAGCTAAGGTTGATTTCTAAGTTGTCTCTGTCTCGCTTCCAAACATTCATGGATGCTTATATCTCGTTCAATTGTCACCCATGAAAGTTCGAGTTCTACCCGGGTGATGGCAGTTTTAAGTATGGTGTCAAAAAGGTTTAAAGTGATGCTGGTTTGATCCGATAGGCCGGGTTCAATGTTGGGTTGTCTTACAATGGGCACAGTCATGGAGAAATATAAATTGAAAAGAAAGTTCAAGGTTTAAAATGCTACTTCAATTTTTTGATCGTAGGAAAGAGAATTTTTGAATCTGATGTTAAAGGTAGAAAACAAACCAAAGGCCTTCTCCCGTAACTGAGTTAAATTTTTAAAGAATCATGTATGAAATGTGAGAAAACATTAAGCTATCAACAATGCAAGGCTCCCATCAAGGGAGAATCTCACCCTGTAAACAGAAGAAGAAAAAGACAACAAGAAATCTGACGAAGCATAAAATATAGAGATCTAAAAAGTTCGCAGGTCTTGTACCTGCTGATAGCTGATACAGAGGAAAAAATGCAAACGATTAGACGACTAAACAATTGGTCACCACAGTAGAAGTTGTACTAAATTTCAGCTAAGCATTCATCATATATATATATATATATATATGAAATGAAATTTCATATAAGATAACAGAGAAAACAAAACTCATAACTTAGTCTTCATGGAATCAAGAATCTTTGGATTGCTTTGTATTAATTTTCAAAAGGAAAAACGTCTATATTACAATCAGCCAAGAAAAATCCCCTTTCTATTACAATCAAAATGCATATTTATACAAACTTCTAAACATTCGAATTTCAATTGTTCTAGAAGTTTTCGGTTACAAAATGGAAAATTTAAGCGTTTCACTTCTTTGTCTTTGTCCTTCATGTGGGCAGAGCACCTTCCTTTATTTACTCTTCCTTCTCCAGAAATAGAACATAATAACACTTGTCATCATTTGACGCTAGACACCTGCCCTTTCGCTTGCCCAATGCAATTGACACACTTTTTGATCAATTGGGCTATTAACTTTGAAGGCTCTGTTTGGTTGTTTGCCTCAAAAGTGTAACAATCCTTCGCTAACTGTGGCAACCTTTCTCCTACTTGTCGGTCTCCAATGATGATAGAACATAAATGTACACTTGGTTTTATTAACCATTTATCCACTTGGACAATATCAATCTAGCTTATCTGTGTTACTTCAGCCTGCTCTTTTTCCCCATTCTCATTGATATCGAGCATGTGCTTGGCTATATCGATCTGGCCCAGTGTCCCAATGTTTCTTTCCCTATCGAGATCCAACAAACTTTCATTTATCAAGCCGAAAGTTTCTTCACAAGAGTTTCTCATTTCTTTAGCTCGTTCTTTGTTTTCTAATATATTACACTCCCATGCCTTCAGTAAGATATTTTCTCTAGTTTGCTCTGGGATGGAAAGTTTGGAACTATTGACCATTTCATTTTTCGTCGTGGCTATAACAGCCTCTTGGAAAGTGACTCGAGCCAACCCAACTTCTCTTTCTCTCAAATAAATGTCTTTCAGCGCTTGGTCAATGGTCTGGCAATGGTTTTGGATGGCTTCCACTTTAGCAAGTAAATCTTGTTGAGCTACGGACACTCTCTTTTGGATCTCAATGGCTTGGGATTGGAATATCACGATATCTGTAACCTGGATCTCAACAGAATTCAACTTTACCTATAACTGCCTTATCAGTTCTTCTTGCTAGCTTACATGTGCTTGGTTGGTCTGGGCCGACTAATGTATTTGCTCGAGATCGGATCTGAGCTGCTCGATTTCCTTTTGATCGGCTGCTCTGACTTTCTCTAGACCTGTGTTCACCTTATCTCTAGCAGTTACCTCTGTTGTAGCTAGCTTAGCCTCCAATTTGTTGATCAAGCGATTCTTCCACTTTAACTGTTCCTTTAGAGATCTGACGGAATATTGGTTGGCTATAGCAAAAGCCCCCAACGTCCCTGTTATCTGAGTGGCGAATTCCTCCTTTTTCATGGCCTTCCCATCGGCTAGAATTTTGAATCTTTTGGCTACTGTTCCCACTTCTCAGTAAAGATCTTGCTTCATAATGGCCTTTCTCTTCTTATTGAAGAAAAATTCATTCAGAGGCAACTCTTCTACAATAATGGGCATTAGTTCTTCACCAAAAATCCATCCCGCATCGGGGGCCCCCTTTGTGAACTATAGGGGAGTGATAGAATTGATGGGACTGTCGATTTCCTCGGATGGTTTATTTGGGATAATAACCGCTTTTGGGCTTCCTTTCTCTAGGTTGGGGATCTCAGCTTCCTGTTTCGGGTTCCCAGTTTCCTCTGTCTTTTCCTGATTTTCCTCCCGATCAGGACCTGAATCTTTTGATCCCTTGGGTTTCATTTGTTGTATATCTGTAGTCTGTGGGTTCTTACCTTATAAAACTGGGGGAAGGCAACTCCGTCGGTGTTCCTGAAATTTGAAGAAATCAACCATATCCCCCGGCGACAGGGCTTGAATCTAACTTAGGACCTCAACATAGGATCTCGCACCTTGAAAGATGTTGTCATGAGTAAAATGCTCATGTTCGTATCTTTTCAGGCCACAATTCGCCATGTGATTACTCATGACCTTATGTGGGTCATGTTTCTTAAACTCAATGTTGACCAATTTAAATTCCTCCAAGGCTGTAGCCTCAGATTTGGTGTGTCCAAAATATAATAAAGAATATGTATTAAAATGAATGGGGAAGGGCAGCCATACCTTCTTCGAAAAACCTTTGAGCTCTTTGCTTATGCCACCGAGCACGGTTTTCCTGGAGATTTCATGACATACCAACTTATCCGGCACGAATAGTGGTAGAGAATATGGGGGAACAGAGGCACGGAAAACCTTGATGTATGAAAACTCCACTTCTAGATACCAGTCAGCCACACTACTCAAGTTGGCCGCAATGCTATCTGAAATCCTAGGAGGTGGGTTGCCGAAGGTGGAGACATGCATCGGTACCATTACCCAGTTAAAAATATCGTATATGAATTCTTTGGCCTTATCCTCCCAAAGTTTCAAGTGATAGACATGAATAGGCTCAGCATTAGATGGATTCCAGCTCCAGCTCATTAGAGGGAAAGGCATCATGAAACAAATAGCGTCCATGATGTAGGCAGACATGAAAAACAAAGTTGCTTTCCCACTCGTCTTCTGTGCTTGATATTCGGTAATTCTAATGGTTAGACTGTCCGATAATATTTTGGCCCAGTCGAAAGAAAAACCTTTAGCAATTGTATGAATCAGAGGCACCCATGGGAGGAAAAAGTGTGTGGTGTCTTCCCTCCCATACAACCTATAGGCCATCATTGCTATATACCTGAATGGCGGCTCTAAGGAGGAGAATGAATAAATTCCATTACAATCTGCCCTAAATTTTGCGGGGTGCGAAACCCAATCCTTGATCAGATCGGAAAAGATTTTTCCATATTCCTCACATTCCTTCCCCTTGAAACCTTCCAAAAACTTGGCATTGTACGCAAAGTTTGGTGTGGGTGACAGCTGATACATTGCCTGCAAATGTTATGGTCTAAAAGTCCCAATCATCACCTTCTGCTCGCTGATAATAGTCCTGGTCAGGATATCCACATGGTCTAGCACCCATCTGATCATATCATAATAGGGAAGGAGTCGTGGCCTTGCTGCTATTTTGTGCATCTCTGCTTGAATGATGATTTTGTATTTGGTGGCCAAATTAGCCTTCTCGTTATCGCTGGAATCATCTAAACAATTCATCGATTCGGACTGAAGAATGTCGGGGATGTATGTCCAGGTTTTGACAGTATTAATACTTCGGGGTGAAGTATCGAAAACAACATCTGAGCCCTTACCTGAACTCTCGGCAGTTGCCTTGGGCACTTTTTGTGGAGCCATGATAGAGAACTTTGTACTCAGATCTCCTGTAGTAAGAATTGTAAATATAGACAGAAGTTATCCTAATGAAAAATATCTATGTGAAAAATAGAAATAAAATTGAAATATTGAAAGAAACTCCCTTGCTTTGATCTTTCAACTTTGCGTGAGTCCTTGCTGACGGAACGATCAAGTCATTTAATGGAAAGATTTAGGCATGAAACGAGATCTTATTTTCCATTAACTCATCAAGATTCAAATCATTCCCATAAACGTTTAAAAGATTTGTGATAATAAAGAAATGTGGAAACATTCAAAAATCTCATCCGTAGACTGTGTATGTTAAAGGTCCTTTAAGGCATTAATTAATTCAGTTAAGTCCCTTCAATTTTGTACTTTCAACCCTTGAAACCTCTTTTTAGCATTCGCCATCTCAGATGATTTCGTTCCTAGTCTTGGAGTCCAAAATACCTGAAATCGTGATGGCGTGATTTAGCCTTTTACCCGTGGCGTTGCCCAAGATTTTAGTTAATCCATGTCTAAAGAAGGAAAATGTGACTTCGTGGATCGGATTCACGAAGATGCGGCTTTTGGAGGGAGTAATCGCCGAGTCGTGAAAGCACGATAACGTTTAAGAAAGGTTTAAAGGATTTACACTTGACACTAACCAGAGTAACTTTTGGAACCGTTTCGTGACTTCACATATCAGAGTTTGAAAACCATGCGACTTGTAACTCCTGAAGCGTGATAGCACGAGGTAATAAAAGTGATAAACTTGCTTAACAGTTAAGTGATGGTGACTTATAAGTATAACGACCATCGCCACTTCTCATGTCGGGATACTGAGGCTTTCAGTGGGTAAAGATCGTGAAATAAAAGACAACCTGAAAACCAACTTTTTATTTTAAGAATTATATTTCAACCACTTGGAAAAGGCGGCTCCAACATAGGCTCCAACTAGGGATCCCGTCTTCCTGCGGGACGGGAAGAATAGTAGACCACATTCCTGTATTGGGTAAATGAAGTCATTGGTTTCTTTATGCAAAACTTGTTTTATAAAGGGGATACATAGGGAAAAAAGAAATTTCATTTTTACTTCTGAAAATCTTTTCAAATTTCAACTGCATTCTAAACTCAGTTGCAACCCTTTTGTTGACTTTCTCCTTCTCGATACTGAATTCAGGTGTGCTTTAAGATAATCAAAACAGTCCTAGGAAATTCAACAGATCTTGTGGATTTTGGCTTGCATCAAACAAAGTAAATTCCATTCTTTTAAGTTGCGAGTCCTGGCTGAACTTGGGATGCAGATCTGGTTTCGAAAAGGATGATTACCATAGTAGAGTGAAATTTACGTATGATAGCCTTACAGATATCTCAGATATTGCTTCACTGCCAGCGAGCCTGTTCAGTACCCCGGTGAAGTTATCTGGCACTTTTTACTGGATTTCCTTTACCACTTCGAATCATAATTATGCATTTAAATGTTGAGACGAGGGAAATCATTTATGAATTTCCTTTCATTGTCTCCTTGGACTACATGGGGGCAATCAAATATGAATTTCCTTTCACCATTTGTCTTATATTTTACTTTTTTAAAGCACGAAGTGGGGGCAATCAGTTTGTATAAGGTATACCAGGGATGATATATGTGTAATATTCACAGTGGAGGTCTATCAACTTGCTTTGATTACTTAGGACCAACCTTCTCTTAACTTTCAAAACACCTTAGCCCACAGGGAAAATGGGAAAAATTACTTCCAGGGGTCTTCCTTCAAGCAAGCCTCAATCCTTCGAAAACTGTTAAAAAAACCTAGAAGAGTTAAGGTCATGGCACTTTAGTGACATTCGTTTGAAATACAGATATCTCTGGAATTCGTACCTTTGCCTTACCATTTCGTTGTCTTCTAAAATAACGGAAATTTTTTTCGACCACCTGTTTTCGGAGAATTAATTCTCCGATATATGACCGTTTGTTTATTCCTTTTGATCATTTGGGCTGCAATACGGGATCTTGTAAGGGAACAACATGAAGAGTATCAGGGCTTTAAAGGAATTGAATGTGTTGAAAATTTCATATCCCTACTTCTACAAAAGCACTGACCTATTTTATTTGTGATGAAAGTAGACTTACCAAAGAAAAATTATGAAATAAAAAGAAAACACAAACCGGTATATACAGTGGAAATTTTGGAAACCATTTATTGCATATAGTTCTTTAAATAACGCCCGTTGACAGGAGCATTGAGGATTTTACCATCCAAATTCTCTAATAGAAACAAATTTTTCCCTTCAGGAGCTGTGACTTTGAACTGTCTGTACCAGATATGATCAAATTTACCATGTTTTGCTAAGTCTTCCTTCCTAGCACCCCATTTCAAAACCAAATCACCAGGGAGAAATTCTTTGTCCTTGGCCTTACGATCGAATAACGCTTTCATGTTGTCCTGGTATTTTTGCAGCCTTTCATCCACTTCGGCCCTGTGCTGTTGAACTTCAATCCGCTGGTTTATTCTTCTTGTGACATGATTTGGTTCTTTTTTCTCATCTTGCCAAAGTTTCATTATGGGAAGCGCTATATTTATAGGTAATACTACGTCGGTCCCATATACCATTTGGAAAGGAGAAGTGATGATAGATTTTTGTGTACCTATCTGATTCGCCCACAAAGCGTATTTCAAATGCACATGCCAAGATTTTTTGTTTTTGCTCAACACTTTCTTAATTATAGTGATTAGACTCTTTTTTGAAGACTCGGCTAGCCCATTTCCTTGGGGGTAATATGTCGTGGAATGACCGAGCACGATATTGTAATTTTGGAAAAAGCTGACCATAGCCATAGATTTAAATTCTTGGGCGTTATCTGTGACTATCTTTCGAGGGCAGCCGAATCAGACAAAATGTTCTCTTCTAGGAAATCCATTACCACCGAATCTGTTACCTTTCTAGTTGGAATAGCCTCCACCCATTTGGTGAAGTAATATGTAGTAGTCAAGATCCATTTATGTTGAGCGTTGGAATGAGGGTTAATTTCACCAATAAAATCTAGTCCCCATTGTTGAAAAGGGGCTTCCGTTTTGACCGAAACCAATAGTAGCGCTGGGAGTTTCTGCTTGCCTACCAACAATTGGCAAGGGTTACAGGCTCTGACTTTGGCATTGACGTCTGAGAATAGTTTGGGCCAATAATATCATACCCTATGGATCTTATAAGCCATTTCCCTCCAGGCATGATGTCCTCCACACACTCCTTCGTGAAATTCGTTTATGACCTTCTCTATTTCTGATTCAACTAAACAAACCAACAGGAAGCCTAGTGGGTCTTTCCAATACAATTGGATTTCAGATATACAGTACTTCACCGCATGTAGCTTCAACGTCCTGGATTTAGATGGGGATAAGTCACTCGGGAATTTCAAGGCCAGTAGGCAGGGCACTATGTCTTTATACCAATCTGATGAGGCAAACTTCTCTTCGATTTTGATTGCAGTGATTTGTTCATTGAGCTCGTTCATGTCCACACACTTGTCACATCCCTATAGGCCATTTATTCCGAGGGCTCTGAAATTTGATTCAGTTGAGAGCTTAGCCAAACCTTGTCCTTTTACTAGTCTCATCGGTTTTATCTCCAAGTCGAATTCTTGAATTTTAGCAAGCCACCGTCCCCTTTTCCCATCACTGTCGGACTGAACCAAAATTCCATTTACGAAACTGGTGGGTACATACGCAATTACCTTGGAATGTAACACATAGGTTCTGAAAGCCTTTAACACCTTCACCATAACATATGATTTTTTTTCCATTATATCGTATCTAAGTTCAACGTCTCTAAGACTTTTACTAAAAAAGGCTATTGGTTGCTCGAAACCTTCTTCATTTTTCTGGAGGAGTACCATAACAAGTGTGTGTTCGGAGGTGAACGAGAAAATCAGAAAATATTTTAGATAATCAGGGCTTGCCAGTACGGGTGCCTCACTTATAACCTTCTTGATGCGTGAAAACGATGCTTTAGATTCTACTGTCCATTTCACTTCACTGTTCTTCTTTAGCATATATGTGATCAACTTCACGATTTCAGCAAAGTTTGGGATAAATCTCCTCAAAAAATTTATTTTTCCTAAGAATGACTGAATCTATTTTACATTCCTAGGGATATTTATGGTGTCTATAGCTTCAACCTTCTTAGGATCAATTTTAATTCCATCTCGAGACACAATATGGCCCACGAGTTTACCTTCTTGCATAGAAAAGTGAGACTTTTGGGGGTTTAAGGATAGATCAAATCTGCGGCATTTCTCAAATGCCTGCTTGAGATGTATCAGATGATCTTAATCAGATTTAGAAAAAACAGTCAGATCATCAAGATAGATAACCACGAATTTGTCCCTTTCGCCGATGAAAGCGATATCCATAGCACATTGGAAAGGAGCACCTGCATTCATTAAACCAAAAGGCATCTTGTCATACATAAATGTACCCCAAGGGGTGGTGAAGGCTGTTTTTTCTTTATCGTGCTTGTTGATAGCAATTTGATTGTATCCGGAAAACCTGTCGATCATTGACATCCTATTTGCCCCAACTAATTTTTCTAAAATGTGATCCATTTTGGGTAGAGAGTAATTGTATTTGAGGGAGAACTTATTTAGATTTCTAAAATCAACACAGAGTCTAATCTTCCCACTTTTCTTTCTAATCGGGACCAGGTTTGCTACCCAATCGGAGTATCTCAATGGTATGATTATTTTTGCGTACAGAAGATTTTTGACTTCCCTTTCAACCACGGGCAATAAAATAGGATTGATTTTTCTGAGTTTTTGTCTAAAAGGTTTGACACTAGGCTTTAAGGGTATCTTGTGTTCAATCATAGTGGTGTCGTAGGTTCTTATCTCTTCATACGACCAAGCGAAAATGTCTTTATACTGCTTAAGTAGATCAAAAAATTTACTTTTTGTCTCGGGAGGGAGATACTTTGATATTTTTACTATCCTAGGCTCCTCCTTGGTCCCTATGTCGTAGTCTTCAACCTCTTCTGGTTGGGGTTGCAAAGTAGATTTTAAGGGCATATCATTTTGGTTGAACATTCTCTCTAGAGGGATTAGTCCCTTTGGAATCTGATTGTTCTTTAAAACCAATATGTGATGATTAACGATCTTTTCCTGGAACCCTTGAGGATCCTCTCCCTCTTTCATGATCCATGTGTGGTCATTTTGGTTTTCTTGGTCAATGTGAGTTTCAGCGAAGTCGTCCACCATTTCGAGGAACTTCCTTATTTTTTCGTCATCCTCAAACACTTTCTAGTGTTGGATGTTGTTTGGTATGGAAGTTCTGTTCCTCACCTCTATGTGGTACCTTAGTTTGAAAGATGTAGGGGGGGAAACGTTGAGGCTGCTTTGGCTAATGAATCGCCTTGCAAGTTTTTAGCACGTGGGATGAAACAAACATTTACCGATGAGAATAAATTTTCTATTAAATCCCAGGCACAATTCCTGTAAGATCTCAATCTTGGGTGTTTGGCCTGGCATTGTCGATTTATCTGTTTCACTATCAACTCTGCGTCTCCGTAGACTTCCAAGTTCTTTATGTTCAACTTCCTGGCAGCTTCCAACCCTAAGACTAGAGCCTCATACTCACATACGTTATTGGTGTAGTCTATATCCCATTGAAGCCTGTAAGAGAAATGAATAACAAATTCATTTTGAGGTGCTACAAACAGTACCCCTACACCTACTCCTTCATATGACAAGGCACCGTCAAAAAACATTTTCCAAATTCTAGTACTATACATATTTTCGTCTATCTTTCCTGATTCATTTTCATCTATGTAATTCTCTTCTATACAGCTATTTACACCATCATCAAAAGACAAAATACAATTCCCTAGATCTTGATAGGCAACATAAACCAGATAATTGTTAGGATTTTG
Source organism: Picea engelmannii (assembly GCA_009831015.1). Classification (NCBI taxonomy): domain Eukaryota; kingdom Viridiplantae; phylum Streptophyta; class Pinopsida; order Pinales; family Pinaceae; genus Picea; species Picea engelmannii. Next base: position 280,994 of record ML782568.1, on the reverse strand, counting down.
TGGGTCTCTCACTATGTATGCTAGCCTCGTTTCCCTGTATAGCCAAGTAAATTATCCACCAAACACAAGAATCGTGGCGTAGGTCATCTCTAGTTGAAGAGACCCCCCAAGTTTGTCTCCCCACGACCTAGATAGTAGCAAGCCATACTTCAGAGGTATATCGTCGATAACTACATCCATCAGGATGCTTTTCACCGGAACCTGTGCAAGAGTGACTACTAAATCCTTTATCATACCCATGCACTTAACTCTCCTTGAATCAAAAGAGTAGAGATCTCCATAAGTCCTGGTGATCTTGAGGCCTAGTATGTCCATAATAGACTTGGGCATCACATTATGTGAGGCTCCAGAGTCTAGCATGCAGTTATGCAGCAGTCTATCATCTACATTCAGGGTAATATAGATGGGAGCGACAATGTCTCTGGCACCCTCGAAATGTGGACCAAAAGTGATATTAGGCTTATCATCTTTCAAGTTTATCACGTCATAGTGACTTTCTAGATCCAAAAAATCTATCATTTTGGTTATCTGCTTTCGATACATAGGATTCTTTACTAATTCGACCAGAGGGATTGATATTTTGATCTTATTTATCTCGTTTTCAAGGTTGAAACATCCCCCTCCTTTGTCTGTTTCTCTGGTTGAAACCTTAGACTCCTTCTTTTCTAACTTATTTGTTTGTGCTAATTTATTTTCCGTGAGTTCATTTACCGATGTATGTGTTTCAGTTGTCTTAGTTTTTTTTTCTTGGGTCTCAGCCTCCTTTACTTTGGGATTCCGCGAATCTACCCCTTTTATTTTGTTATTAGGTATCTCGGTCTCTTTTGGGGTAGGCTCATATATTTCACCTCTAGGAAGAATTTTCTTGGGTTGAGGAGTCGACACAGGTTTGTTTTTAGGCCTCAGGTTGTACTTACATTGGACCTCAGCCATTATAGAATCGGTCATTTCTTGATAGACAAAAACATCAATGTCATTTATGTCATCATCTTTATTTGATGATTTCTCTGTGTTCAAGGACTTCTCGTAATATTTTTTAGTTAAATGAGGTTGTGTGCAGTCGTCACCCAAATTTTTTATGTCTTCTTCCAGATCCTCGAAATCTTGCAGGTCATTTCCTCCTATAAAATTTTCATTTTTTAAAGGAGTTTGAATTTCCTGGTCTTCATTTTTAATCTGTCTTTGTTGATTTTGAGGGTTGGGGTTTCTTCTGAATTCCCTCTTAACGAATGGATCTACCTTGGATTGATCTAGCTCCATTTTGGAAATCTTATTTGATAGCTCTTTAATTATCCTAGCCATATCATCCATTTTATCATCTGAGGATCGACTAGGCCCCGAGGGTCTCGCTTGTTCCCTAAAACGTTTGGTTTCTCGGTTTCCCGTTTCTACTTTTGTTTTTAATTTTCCAGAAGCCATCATGTTAGATTCGATCTCTACGATGTCATATTGCATTCAGGTCAAGGTAGCCCCTCTCCTTTCTCTCAACAGAAGTGTGAAATCGAGTTCGAAGGCTCTCACAAAGGTTACCTTGGCTACAAGTTGGGATGGTTTAACTTTGACTGGGATCTTATTATATAACTTGTTAAACCTTTGAATTAATTCCATAACATTTTCTGATTTTTTTTCTTTAAAGACCTGAACTCAGTCAAATAGTACAAATGGTCTTTTCTTTCGCCCCATTGTCTAAGAAAAGAGTCTTCTAGGGCATCATAGGATAATATCGAACCTGCGGGTAGACTTCAGAACCAGGTTCGTACATGTCCTTCAAAATTCTGAAAAAATAACCTCGAATATACATATTTGTGTTTGAGACCTAGGATATCTATGAACTGATCAAAGAAATTTATATGTTCAATCGCGGTCAGGTCCCCTTCCCCTATAAATTTAGGTAAGTTTTTCATGTAGTTTTCAGGAAGGTCTTGAAGAGGGATAGGCAAGACTAGAGGTGCATATATGGTAACTACTTTAGTGAAAACCCTTGGAGGCGAGGGCGGCCCTTGGCCCACCCTCCTCCTCCTGGAGCCCCTCCACCTCCTCCTCCTAAAACCCCTCCACCTTCCCCTCCGGCGGCCGCCATCGATACTATTGGATAGGAAAATGGTGCATTATATGGAGGGTTCTGGAACACTAAAAGAGAATCTTTAGCTTCTTTGAGAGACGAGAAAACTAAAGGGGTAAAAGGGATGCGAGGACTTGGTTCCTCATATTTGCAAGAGATTTAATCAGGGGAACCCAGGAGCGTGGAATATGAGTATATGGTATACTCTTCGAGACTCTGCAAGGTCGGGAAATCTAACTGAAGAGTCGGCGGGATATCGATCGTTGTTAAATTTACTTAGGGATTTTTACCTTCATGTATGCCAGAAGTTGTTGAATGAATTATTTTAACTTCAGGGACAGCTAAAGTTGGGTTGAGGGTTTTAGGGGGGGATCCGTGCAAATTTATAGGTTCAAAAGAAATCTTAGCCTTGGGTTGTGTGTGCCTAAGTTGGTAGATTGTAGTGGTCAACTTAAGGGAACCTCTTGTTTTCAATATTTTTTTGGGATAAAAAATGGGCGTGGTTTGTTTACCATCCAGGTTTTTTCTGGTATTCCTTCGACCAGATGCCAACTTACTTAAACATGGAGTTTCCAGGTGAATGATAAAAAATAGCCTTTAGAAGGTGTTCACTCTTTGTTCACTATCAAAGGGTAGAATCTTGTAAAAATTTCATTCTCTCAGGGAAAATGTTTCGTAACTTCTATCCCCGGCAACGACACCAAAAATATGTTGTTCCAGAGTCTGTACTTAAGGCTAGAAAGTACAGGGTCTAGGCATCCAAAATTGAGTAAGATATAAAAAGGGGAAGAATCAACCTTCAGGAAAGGAAGCTAAGGTTGATTTCTAAGTTTTCGATGTCTTGCTTCCAAACGTTCCTGGATGCTTATATCCCATTCAATTATGGCCCATGAACGTTCGAGTTCTACCCAGGTGATGGCAGTTTTAAGTATGGTGTCAAAAAGGTTTAAAGCGATGTTGGTTTGATCCAATAGGCCGGGTTCAATGTTGGGTTGTCTTGCAATGGGCACAGTCATGGAGAAACAGAAATTGAAAAGAAAGTTCAAGGTTTAAAATGCTACTTCAATTTTTTGATCGTATGAAAGAGAATTTTTGAATCCGATGTTAAAGGTAGAACACAAACCAAAGGCCTTCTCCCGTAAATAAGTTACCTTTTTAAAGAATCATGTATGAAATGTGAGAAAACATTACATTTTCGACAATGTGAGGCTCCCATCAAGGGAGAATCTCACCCTGTAAACAGAAGAAGAAAAAGACAACAAGAAATCTGACGAAGCATAAAATATAGAGATCTAAAAAGTTCACAGGTCTTGTACCTGCTGATAGACGATACAGAGGAAAAACTGCAAACGATTAGACAACTAAACAGTTGGTCACCACAGTAGAAGTTGTACTAAATTGTAGCTAAGCATTCATCAGAGATATATATGTGAAATGAAATTTAATATAAGATAACAGAGAAAACAAAACTCATAAGTCAGTCTTCATAGAATCAAGAATCTTTGGATTGCTTTGTATTAATTTTCAAAAAGAAAAAAGTCTCTATTACAATCGGCCAAGAAAAATCCCCTTTCTATTACAATCAAAATGCATATTTATACAAACTTCTAAACATTCGAATTTCAATCGTTCCATAAGTTTTCGGTTACAAAATGGGAAATTTAAGCGTTTCACTTCTTTGTCTTTGTCCTCCTTCATGCGGGAAGAGCACCTTCCTTTCTTTACTCTTCCTTCTCCAGAAATAGAACAGAATAACACTTGTCATCATTTGACGCCAGACACCTGCCCTTTTGCCTTCCCAATGCAATTGACACACTTTTCAATCAATTGGGCTATCAAATTTGAAGGCTCGGTTTGGTTGTTTGCCTCAAAAGTGTAACAATCCTTCGCTAACTGTGGCAACCTTTCTCCTACTTGTTAGTCTTCAGTGATGATAGAACATAACTGTACACTTGGTTTTATTAACCATTTATCCACTTGGAAAATATCAATCTGGCTTATCTATGATACTTCAGCCTGCTCTTTTTCCTCATTCTCCTTGATATCGAGCAAGTGCTTGGCTATATCAATCTATCCTAGTGTCCCAGTGCTTCTTTCCCTATCAAGATCCAACAAAATTTCATTTATCAAGCCGAAAATTTCTTCACAAGAGTTTCTCATTTCTTTAGCTCGTTCTTTGTTTTTTGATATATTACGCTCCCACACCTTCAACAAGATATTTCCTCTGGTTTGCTCTGGGATTGAAAGTCTGGAACTATTGACCATTTATTTTTTCATCGTGGCTATAACAACCTCTTGGAAAGAGACCCGAGCCACCCCAGCTTCTCTTTCTCTCAAAGAAATGTCTTTCAGCGCTTGGTCAATGGTCTGGCAATGGTTTTGGATGGCTTCCACTTTAGCAAGTAAACCTTGCCGAGCTACTGATACTCTCTTTCAGATCTCAATGGCTTGGGATTGGAATATCCCGATGTCTATAACCTGGCTCTTGGTAGAATTCAACTTTACCTATAACTTCCTTATCAGTTCTTCTTGTTGGCTTACTTGTGCTTGGTTGGTCTAGGCTGACTGATGTATTTGCTCAAGATTGGATCTGAGCTTCTCGATTTCCTTTTGATCGGTTGCTCTGGCTTGCTCTAGACCTATGTTCACCTGATCTCTAGCATTTTCCTCTACTATAGCTAGCTTAGCCTCCAATTAACTCATCAAGTGGTTCTTCCGCTTTAACTGTTCCTTTAGAGATCCGAAGGAATATTGGTTGGTTGTAGCAAAATCCCCCAACATCCCTGCTATCTAAGTGGTGAATTCCTCCTTTTTCATGGCCTTCCCATTAGCTAGGATTTTGAATTTTTTGTCTACTGTTCCCACTTCTCAGTAAAGATCTTGCTTCACAATGACCTTTCTCTTCTTATTGAAGAAAAAATTGTTCAGAGGCAACTCTTCTACAATAATGGGCATTAGTTCTTCACCGAAAATCCATCCTGCATCGGGGGTCCCATGTGAATTGTAGGGGAGTGATAGAAGCGATGGGACTACCAATTTACTTGGATGGTTTCTCTGGGATAATAACCGCTTTTGGGCTTCCTTTCTCTAGGTTGGGGATCTCAGCTTCCTGTTTCGGGTTCCCAGTTTCCTCTGTCTTTTTCTTATTTTTCTCCCAATCAAGACCTGAATCTTTTGAGCCCTTGGCTTCCATTTTCTATATATCTGTAGTCTGTGGGTTCTTACCCTGTAAAACTGGGGGAAGGCAGCTCCGCTAGTGTTACTGAAATTTGAAGAAATCGGCCATATCCTCGGGTGACAGGGCTTGAATCTGACTTAGGACCTCAGCATAGGATCTTGCACCTTGAAAGATGTCATCATGAGGAGAATGCTCATGTTCGTATCTTTTCAGGCCACAATTCGCCATGTGATTACTCACGACCTTATGTGGGTCATGTTTCTTAAACTCGATGTTGACCAATTTAAATTCCTCCAAGGTCATAGCCTTGGCTTTGGTGTGTCCAAAATCTAATAAAGAATATGTATTAAAATGAATGGGGAAGGGCAGCCATACCTTCTTCGAAAAACCTTTGAGCTCTTTGCTTATGGCACCGAGCATGGTTTGCCTGGTGATTTCGCAACATACCAACTTATCTGGCACGAATAGTGGTAGAGCATATGGGGGAACAGAGGCGCGGAAAACCCTAATGTATGAAAACTTTGCTTCTACATACCAGTCAGGCACAGTACTCAAGTTGGTCGCGATGCTATATGAAATCCTAGGAGGTGGGTTACCGAAGATGGAGACATGCATTGGTACCATTACCTAGTTAAAAACCTCATATATGAATTCTTTGGTCTTATCCTCCCAAAGTTTTGAGTGATAGACATGAATAGGCTCATCATTAGATGGAATCCAGCTCTAGCTCATTAGAGGTAAAGGCTTCATGAAACAAATAGCATCCATGATGTAGGTGGACATGAAAAATGAAGTTGCTTTCCCACTCGCCTTCTGTGCTCGATATTTGGTAATTTGACTGGTTAGACTGTCTGACAACAGTTTGGCCCAGTCGAAAGAAAAACCTTCAGCCATTGTATGAATTAGAGGCACCCATGAGTGGAAAAAATGTGTGGTGTCCTCCCTCCCATACAACCTACAAGCCATCATTGCTATATACCTGAATGGAGGCTCTAGGGAGGAGATTGAATAAATTCCATTACAATTTGCCCTTAATTTTGCGGGGTGTGAAACCCAATCCTTGATCAAATCGACCAAGTTTCTGCCATATTTCTCCCATTCCTTCTCCTTGAAACCTTCCAGAAACTTGACATTGTACACAAAGTTTGGTATGGGTGACAGTTGATACATTGCCTGCAAATGTTCTAGTCTAAAAGTCCCAATCGTCACCTTCTGCTCACTGATAATAGTCTTGGTCAGGATATCCACATGGTCTAGCGCCCATCTGATCATATCATAATAGGGAAGGAGTCATGGCCTTGCCTCTATTTTGTGCATCTCTGCTTGAATGATGATTTTGTATTTGGTGGCCAAATCAATCCTTCTCATTATCGCTGGAATCATCTAAACAATTCATCGATTCGGACTGAAGAATTTTGGAGATGTATGTCCAGGTTTTGACAGTATTACTAATTCGGGGTGAATTATCGGAAAAACATCTGAGCCCTGACCTAAACTCTCGGCAGCTGCCTTGGGCACTTTTCGTGGAGCCATGATAGAGAACTCTATACTCAGATCTCCTGTAGTAAGAATTGTAAATACAGACAGAAGTTATCCTGATGAAAAAGCTTTGCACGCAAAATAGAAATAAAATTGAAATAATGAAAGAATCTCCCTTGCTTTGATCTTTCAACTTTGCGTGATTCCTTGCTTATAGAACGGTCAAGTCGTTTAATGGAAAGATTTAGGCATGAAACGAGATCTTATTTTCCATTAACTCATCAAGATTCAAATCAATGCCATAAATGTTTAAAAGATTTTTGATAATAAAGAAATGTGGAAACATTCAAAAATCTCACCCATAGACTATTTATGTTAAAGGTCCTTTAAGGCATTAATTAATTCAGTTAAGTCCCTTCAATTTTGTACTTTCATCCCTTGAAACCTCTTTTTGGCATTCACCGTCTTGGATGATTTTTTTCCTAGTCTTGGAGTCCAAAATACCCGAAATCGCGATGGCACGATTTAGCCTTTTACCCATGATGTTGCCCAAGCTTTTAGTTAATCCATGCCTAAAGAAGGAAAACATGACATCGTGGATCGGAGTCACGAAGATGCGGCTTTTGGAGGGAGCGATCATCGAGTCGCGAAAGCACGATAACATTTAAGAAAGGTTTAAAGGATTTACTCTTGACACTAACCAGGGTAACTTTTGGAACCGTTTCACGACTTCGCATATCGGAGTTTGAAAACCATGCGAATTGTAACTCTCGAAGCGTGATAACACGAGGTAATAAAAGTGATAAACTTGCTTAACTGTTAAGTAATGGTGATTTAGAACTATAACAACCATCGCCACTTTGCATGTCGGGATACTGAGGCTTTCAGTGGGTAAAGATCATGAAGTAAAAGACAGCCTGAAAACCAACTTTTTGTTTTAAGAATTATATTTCAACCACTTGGAAAAGGCGGCTCCAACACTTGTTATGACATTTTCTGCCATTAAAGATTCATAAGAGTTGTAATCAGATTGTCTTTTTTGTTTTCCCACTTATTTTTTATCTTCTTGCTTGAACATATTGCAGGTTTTGAGGATCATATCTTCCATTGATTGATGGATTCATGAGCAATAAAGGATCTATTGTAGCTTTCCCATTAAATCATTGTTTACTGTTTAAGAAATATTTATCCATTTGCAGAAAGGATCTCTATAGAATGGATGTTATTCCTTTTTTCATATTCACCATTCTTCTACTCATCATTATATATCCCTTTTGTATGATATACAGTTTGATTGCCTTTGATATGTAGGATGTTGTGACTCCTTGCCAAATGGAATGATTTTGCTGACAGTGTGTTGCACTCTCCCTTTATTTCCCAATCTTGTTGATCCACCTACTCAAACCATTCAATCCATTTATATTCTGATGGGTACTGGGATTGCACTTACAATAGTCTAAGTGTGACTCTCAGTACTAACACTCTCCACTAAATAAGATATAGTTGGTATTAGGCTTGATTGTCTGCTGGAATGTGCCACCGAGCGAAGGGGACAGAGGAGGGATGTGACCCCCACCGTAAGGGATATAATTGAACGAGGAAGTGGTGCCTGCAACAACTCCTTGCAAGGGAGAATTAGAGCTCCCTTTCCCCAGACCAATGGTCTGTAAAGTAGAGTATGTGAGAACCGAGTTAGAGTCAAAACCATGAATCCCATACGAAAAGGGAGCATCTGATTCATTCTAAATGAAGGGAATAGTGGTCAAAGTCGTTGAAGGAATCAAACCACTGCTTGAAGTAGTGGGCATTGGGATAACCATGGTCCTAAAAGGAGGAGGTGGGGGAGGAGGTACAACGCCCCCTCTTGCAGCAGTCACGATGGGAGTATGAGGACTCCTTGACGAAGTAGTGTTAGTCGCTTCCATCATTGCTCACCAAATAAACTATCATTCAAGAGAAGTCACCTTAGGAGGGGCTATATGAATTAAAATCAGTGACGATAAGTCAATGATCGGAGGATTTGTTGGCCTGAAACCTTCGATCTTAAGGTAAGAAATAATGGATTCCTTCGGTGCGGGAAAGTCTTCTCTCAGAGATGGCTCGAGTATAGTTTCTTTTGGCCTGGTAGCTTCAAACAATCCTTCTTGATCAATCTTGCACCTTAACGGTGGCGAAGGTGGCTCCAAAGTAACTGATACAGGCCCTGACGCCTATGAGAACAGTGGATCTTTTGATATTCCACCTTTTGAAATGATCAACCGACACTATAAGGTTTGGCTAGCATGAAACATACAACACACACTAAAAGTTCCTAAAGGAAAATCAAGCAGACAACTAACTAGTAGGAAGAACATTTAGGCCAATCGACACTAGAGAAACTTTTTGGTGAAAGTGTAACTTGAACATGGAAACACCCTTTGGGTATACTCTACAAAGTGTGATCGGACATCTACCCTAGCTACCTCATTATACCCCTGCAATCATCTATGTAAGTCCATAAAAATTGGCAACTAGGTTTCCAGCTCGCCAATTCTACTAGTGGGGAAAATCCCCCTATTACTATAATGAGTCGGAATATAGGCAGAGCACTGACTTCACTTAAAATATAGTTCTATTTCTAAGCTACCCAAAAACTATCTAAACATAAAATACAATGGAATGGAAAGTAGGTGTACCTTAGGTCCTGTCGGCTGGTGTAGACCTCCTTCACCTTTGTAGCTTCTTAGATTTCTAGTCTCCTCCCAAAGTTGACGTACAAACAACTTAGAAAATAAATTCTACAAGATCTAATATCTCTACTTATCAATGTTAGTGTTCAGATATAAACATATATGCATTAATCAATTAAGCATAAAGACACAATGTATTGGGACATGAAAGAACTATTTTATTCAAACGAAGATTACAAAGATTACAACCTTCTTATCGACAAATGCTCCACGAACCATGTCTGGGCTCCTCTTACTGTTGCTCCAAGTGAATCATTCCATACTTGCCTCTCATAACCAACTAGTCTCTTGGGATAAGGGTGTTTATGGATAAATTCGTGAGTGCGGACACAGACCAATCTCCCCAAGATCCACCTGGATCTGGAACAAGACGTGACAGAATACTACTCTTTCCCTAGATCTAACTATTGAATGGAACTAAGAGAAATGGATAGAGTACATACCTTATGAACGCTCTCCTTTAATCTCTGTTGTTCCTCGCTCTGCTCCGATGCTCTTGCGTTGTTCCAATCA
>ML782568.1:236258-248908 GCA_009831015.1 Picea engelmannii | reverse complement strand
CAATGGATAAAGCTCTGGTCTGCATGCTCAGAAGTCTGTGGTTCTTGACACCTCCTGAAAGAAGCTGCCATCCCCAGGTGGAGCCTATGTTGGGGTCCTATAATTATAGGCGAATCGATTCTTCGACTATTGATTTGGCGTTTTCCCTCGTGATGATGAAGTATGGCTCGGTTGATCTCGTTTCCTCCCTCCATCCAGTTCGCCCGATCCTCCATCATTATGTTGCATCTTTCATCCTCTGTTGTGCCTTCACTCCCTTGTCTTTTCAACCCATTGAATATGCCTCACCCGCCTTCTATCCCTGAATAAATGGACTTAGGATAAAAACATTAAGTTAATCATCCCAGTTAGTTAGATTAAATAAGTAAGGTTAGTGTAGTTAGGATAGGTTGAATTAATTAATAAACAACTAGTTTAATAATTGATTAATTATTAATTAATTATTAATTAATCAATCATTAATTATGTTAAAACCTAAGTTAGCAACTAAGTTAGTTTTTGGGTTAAATAAAAATATTAAAAACAATTTAAAATAAATAAAATTTAAAAAACAAAAACCAAAAATATAATACAAATTATAATATAAAAATATTTAAAATAAAACATAAATCAAATACATAAAAAATATAAAACAAATAAAACAAAATGAACAAAACATAAAAAATACGTAGCAAACCAAACATATTATAATATATTATATTAAAAACAAAAATTTAAAAAAAAAAACACATAAAACAATCCTAAATAATCCTAAGTCATACCTCACCTACCCCCTCACGTCACTTTCCACTAAACCCCCCTCATACCTCACCCCTACGTAATACTCCACTCACCCATCCCCTCACATCACCTTCCACTCAAACGTTCATACTCCCGCCCACACCTACCTCCACTCGCCCTCACGTCACCATCCACTTACTTATACCCCCACACACATTCCATATATTAAAACCATTCAAACTCATGACTAATAAAATCAACGCACCATAATTTTTCCGGACCCCCCCTCACCTTTCGAAATTTAACGAGAGGGGGGGGTCCGGAATTTGAAATAATGCTCGGGTACATCTGAACGGCCCAGGGAAGGCCACCTAGATCAAAGGTCCATATTTAATTACATACCCCCCCTCCCGTTCTACATTTAACGAGGGGGGGGGGTCCGGAATACCGCTTACCACGCAAAAAACCACTTTCCTAAAAAATTTACCATTTTTGCCTGTTTTACCACATCCTCTTCCAGATCAATTTTTGGGCAAACGAAGATGGATTTTAAAAATCAGAGAGAGTTATTTTCTCAGCATGGGCTGAGGAACAAAAACCTCTTTCAGTTTTTTCAACGGAGTTACGAGAAGAGATAATTGAAGACATCTTCGAGGCCTATTTTTCCAGATTTTCAATTTTCCGTTTCAGTCCCGATCTTGCAGGAGCTGTTACGGCTAGCTGGGAATGAATTTGGCGAAACAGAAAGAGGCTTTTGTCCATAACATGCCCATATACAATAAACGCCTTCATTTTTCTCCCAATTTTCATCATTGAAGATAAAATCACGTCTGTTTGGACCCATTTTTCGCAGATAACCGGTCCGTCTTTCATGGCAGAAAACTCCAAATTTTGTGGGAGTGGTGGCTATTTTTGGCCGAGGCGGTTACACCGACTTCCGAAACTTATTGAGATGATCTATCCTATTTATTCATATTATTTTAATGTAAAAGGGTTCGACCTGTGAGGTTCCTGGAGCAGGGGCTGTGTATGACCAGAGAATATTCTCTGTAATTTTGAGATGAGCAATCAGCAATGAACATGTTTTCTTTTACAGGATTCCTGTGTGGTGATATTGGTGGTGTTTTTCTCTGTTTAATGTTTTTCCTGTGATCATTATGCTTGTTTTCAGTTCTTATTATCAGAAGGAAAGTAATAGAAGAAGAATTTATCAGCAGATACTCTGCCTCTGAGCTTTTGATGATCTTTATGTTTTTTGCTAAAGCTTAGTTCAGGAATTCTTAGCTGCTCCTGTGCCTAGCTTTTATCTCCCCTATTTCTTCCTCAAATCAATACCATTAAAACTCAATTCGATTCAATATTTCCTCTACCTTGCCCTATGAAAGAACGTTGTCCATATCTGAGAGTGAATCACATTGTTTAAAGTGCAGACCCCATTTGCCCAATGGCCCTCCTTACTGTTCCAAAACAACCATTTAAAAACCCCAACCCATTTTCTTCATAACTAGCCTAATACCTCTTCAAACAAAACTATATCAGACAGAGAGATCCCTCTCTGAGTCTTGGAGGGATATATCCAAGACTCGAAGTGGTTTTGATGTTGCCTCTGTGACTGCCTCACAACCTTGAGAAAATAACAGAGTGCTAACACCCTCACAATGGAAAGATCGTTACTATTGACCAAGTCTCACATTACGAGCCTAATCCATCTGCCAACATCGATAACATTCTTCCTCTCATCCACACGAGCCACGACGCATACCCACTCGTCGAGATGGGTCCTGGAATTTTCAAAGATCCATCATTGTTAGGAACTTACCATGGAGCACCACCACTCCTTCATTCTTCCAATCAAGTATGTGTCGTATCATCTAACAGAACTCATACAGAGGATACCCTTCCTCCTACAGAGGCTTCTATCATATATGACGTCCCACTCATCGCAGAACTCCCCCCTCAAGAACCTCTTGCACACTCGTCGACCCCACCAGTCCACGATTCCACCTCTCCCCAAGGACATATCCCAGTTTGGGAGACAGTTCGCCAAGACATCACCCAAATTCCCTTCTTTTACCCTCCACCAGGCATCGAAGATTTCCATGTAGCCGCAACGCTTACCCTACCTAATATGGTGTTAGCAATTCTAGTTTGGTATTTACACCCACCAGAGATGGTCCCTCGACCATCCCTTCCCCCGCAAACAGAAGGAATCCCCATGACGATTCCCATACTTACTCCCACCATACCCCCTACACCCCTACTCACTAACCCCCCTGCCACAGCTAGGGGCAAGAGAAAGAAGAAGGAGCCCACAGCTCCACTTCCTCCACACATCCAACCTCCTTGCGCACTATGTGAGAAAGAGGGACACCAAACCAAAAACTGCCCATCTCTACCAAAGTTACGAAATTTGATTCCACTCAATCAAACTCCCCCAACACTCACCACTATAGCCAGTACTGCCACTACCACCCCCCATTCTAGTAGTAAAGGGTTGTGAACCAAATTCGCTTGCTCTATATGTTCAGAATATGGCCATTATACCCACCGTTGCCCAGCACTACCACGCTTTTGGCAGACATTAGCCGCAGTACGCCAGAGCTTCCAGAGCAACCCCAGTCCTACTACATCCTCCTTAACAAATATCACTGACATCCATTATGTCACCACTTCATCCAATTAACGTATGAGACGCCCTTTCTCTCTATGCAACTCATTAGATCATTTTACATACCAGTGTCCTATGATCCTTGAATACAGGCAATGCCAATTGACCCTGCTTCAACGGCCCGCAGAGTCAATAGTTGACATTACCTCGTCACTCGAGGCTCTTCATGTCATTTCTCCTGAACCTAAGGCCCTTCCAACGCCTCCATGGTTCTTAGATGACTTATCTGAGGATTCACCCCCCAATCCCCCCAACTCTCCCGCTCATTCCCCTACGAACATTTTTCACCCAACTACCATGGGTACTCCTCAGTACTTCAATATCTAGTTTATGTCAAGTGAACCATCACCATCTCCTCGTGTTTTTCCCCCTGCTTCTTCCTCACCAGGGGGCAACCACACGATAACAGTCACCAATATCACTCTTCTTGACCTCTTATATTCCCATCACATCCACTGTGACGAGGAAATACTCAAAGAGTTCAATAACCCAGACTACCCCTGGGATGCGCTACACCACCGTGCACTCTTCTTTCCACAGGAAACCTTCATGCCTCCTAACCAACACCTCATCTACGCAATCGAAACCAAGGATTTTATCCCATCAGGGCCTATCGACTGGTTTAAAAACCCCATTCCTACCCCTGATGATTTTGAAGAAGGCAACATGGCCAACATTTCCCCAACCATTAAAATTGACATTTCCATTAAAAATGGCATCATCGAGGAAATCACCATTGGAGCTGCTTGCACTCCTCAGGAAATCACCACCTATAAATCCCTCTTCCAGGACTATTAGGATATCTTTGCCTGGTCATACACGGAAATGCCTGGCCTCGATCCCTCTATCGTCGAACATCGCATCGACACCTGGCCTAAAATTACACCAGTTCATAAAAAACAACGACCGCTACACCCATCCAAAGTAGCGGCCATCAAAGACGAAATTGACAAATTATGTGCTACCGGGTTCATTTACCCCATTGCCTATACATCATGGGTTTCCAACCCTATACCCGTTAACAAAAAAAAGGGCACTATCCGTTTTTGCACAAACTTTCGCAATCTCAATCATGCATGTCCCAAAAACAACTTTCCAACGCCTTTAATCGATCAAATTATCGATGAATGTGTAGGCCATGAGGCTCTATCCTTTATGGACGGATTCTCTAGTTATAATCAAATTCAAATTCACCCTGCCGATCAGTATAAAACCGCATTCACTACCCCTTAGGGTAATTTTGCATATCGTGTCATGCCTTTTGGCTTAAAGAATGTCGGCACAACTTTCCAATGGGATATGACATACATCTTTCATGATCTGGCTCACATCATCCTCGCCTACTTGGACGACCTCACAATTCGATCCAAGAAACACACCCAACATCTTGACGATTTACGAATCATCTTTCAACGGTGTCGTTAGTACAACATCCACTTGAATCCTCTCAAGTGCATGTTCTATGTCACCACAGGTCGCCTCCTCATCTTTATCATTTCCCAAAGCGGTATTACCGTGGACCCCCTCAAAGTCCAATCTATCACTGAAATTCCACCTCCCCAGAATTTACGTCAACTTCAGAGCTTACAAGGCAAAGCTAACTTTCTACAACGGTTTGTCCTAGACTACGCCATACGCGCACACAGTTTCCTTCGCTTACTACGTCACAACATCCCATTTCACTAGGATGACCATGCCCAACAGTCATTTGACGACCTTAAAATGGTGCTCTCCAATGCCCCTTTAATTAGTGCACCTGACTACAATCGTGACTATATCCTCTACGTATCAGCATTAGTTGTGTCAGTAGCAGGAGTTCTCGTCCAACTAGGTGATGACAATCGTGAGCATGTCATTTATTATGTTAGTAAAAACCTCTCAGGGCCACCCTTGAAGTATAAACACGAAGAGAAACTTTCTCTTGCAGTCGTCCTCGCAGTCCAGAAACTGCGCCACTACATTCTACTTCACACAACCAAGGTCGTAGCAGATTCCAACCCTATGCAGTACTTGCTCATTCGTTGGCAAGTTAACGGAAAATTTGCTCGATGGATTGTCATCCTTCAGGAGTACGACCTAGAGTTCTCAACACCCAAGAGTAAGAAGGCCCTCATTCTCGCCAAACTTGTCATGGCCCTCCCCTCTGACACCACCAATACCCCCATCAACACCGACTTTCCTGATGAACACCTCTTTTACATCACTTCAGATGATCCTTGGTACGGTGACCTCCTCGACTACCTCCGAACTCAAAATTTTAGTAACCACCTTTCACAAGAATATCGTCGTCGTATTTTCCATCAAGCCCCCCGCTACCTCCTCATCGGAGACATCCTATACCGGCGGGGAGTCGACACCATTATTCGTCGATGCCTGACTATTGATGAGGCCGATAGATTCTTAAATGATTGCCACAGCGGCACATGTGGGGGCCATCTTTCAGGCATATCCACTGCTCAGAAGATTATACGAGCAGGTTACTTTAGGCCTACCTTGTTTCACAATTGCATTCACACCATGAAACGATGTGAGCAATGTCAGCTTTATGCCAATAAAGCCCAAGCTCCCCCCGCTCTTCTTCATCCCGTCATCATTGTTGGCCCTTTTTGTAAATGGGGAATTGACTTCATGAATTGTAATCCCCCTTCCAGCAATGGTCAAAAATACATTGTCGTCGTTGTCGATTACTTCACCAAATGGGCAGAATCTATGTCCACCTTCAAAAACACCGCTGACACCGCAACACGTTTTTTCTTTAACCACGTCATATCTCGCTTTGGAGTACCACTCCAACTCATTTCTAATCACGGGAAACACTTCAAGAATGAGATCTTCGTCGAACTCTCATCTCGATTAGGATTCTCTCACGAGTTTGCCTCACCATATTACGCTCAGTCTAACGGACAGGTCAAAGCAGTTAACAAGGTCCTCAAGACCATGTTACAACACACGATTAATAAACATAAAACCAATTGGCATCATATGTTATTTTTTGCGCTATGGGCTTACCATAAAGCTGTGTAAATAGCTATTGGTTTCACACCATTTCATCTAGTCCATGGGGTTGAGGCCACTCTCCCCATCGAGTGTGAAATTCTCACCTTACGCACTGCAATTGAGCTATTACCTGACACTGCTCCAATGGAGCAGCGCTTGCTGACCTTAGAGTCTCTAGATGAAGATCGTCGATCTTCATTACAGAACAATGAGGCAGCTAAAAAATGATCCAAGGCTACCTTTGATCGACATGTCAACCTTCACTCATTTCACAAAGGCGACCTCGTCCTGGCTTACGATATAGCTCATGATACCTTTGGCCATGGAAAATTTGAGTCACTATGGCATGGCCCATACATTATCCAACATTGCCTCACCAAAGGTGCATATATCCTGGCCTTCTCCCGAAGGCCTCTCTCTCAAAGAACCTGTCAACGGGTTGTATTTAAAGAAATTTTATGCTTAAATGTAGTCATTCTACTTTAGTTTATTTCTTTTATAGTGTTTCTAATATTTTTTCCATCCCTCACATCTAAACTATCATTTGTTTTATTGACATATGCTTCCTCCACCGGCCTACCACATCAGTTACGCCGACGGCACCATCCGTTGGAAACAAAATCTCTCTTCAGCCACTTGGGCTCTCTACACCCCCTCACATGAAATGGTCCATTCGAGCGGTATATGTTTGGGTTCAGAAACCAACAACCAAGCCGAATACACTGTCGTCATCGACCTCCTGGCCGATGCCCAACATCATCATATTCATCACCTTAGCGTCTTTCTCAACTCTCAACTAGTCATTCTCCAAATCAACAATGTGTACCGCATCCACGATCCTTGCCTCTTTCACAAATACCTGCAGGTTAGATTTTATCTTGACATTTTGATTCCATTACATTTACACATATTCCAAGACAATTGAATCAAATTACGGATAACCTAGCTAATATTGTGTTAGACTGGCATATATCACATCAACCTACCTCTACACATACATAAACATATCAACAACCTGTCATCGCATATATAGATTAGACATCATCAATACATTAGCAAAACACATGTAAACACCACATAGATCTCAAAATGTATACTCATGTATATATTGAAAGGTCCGCAGTGCCATCAAAATGTTTACATATAAAAATACAACTATCCGCAGGCCAATGAAGCACCTCGGTACAAAATGGGCTCACCAGCCTATATACAAAAAATACATCAATACATAGAGAACCACTCATGGTGCCTCTAGAGCACCACAGCCTACCCCTCCCTCAGGCGGTGGCGGCCCACCACCACCTTCCCCTCTATCAGGCAGTGGTGGTCCACCCCCTACCGGTCCCTCCTACCCCAATGGAAATCATCCAGTCATCGCAGCACCAACCACTGTTTCTCATCGTACTATGGCCCACCATGGCAGCGAAACCCCCACACACTGCTCCAGGATACCCTCATCCTGGATGCAAGACCACATGTCCTCAGGCACATCCTATAACACCACCTTCAGGCGACGACGTATGTCCTCAAAATCTACTCCGACAGTCGTCGGAGGAGCATGTGATGGCCTAGCACCAGGGTCATAAAACTGGCGTCTCCTTGCTTCCCTCTCAGAATCAGCTGGTCACACCACGACGTCCTGATGCCGATGTCTCTCTCCCTACGGCAGTCTCTCCGGCTCTCGTCGATCTGGCGCTCTCTGCAACTCCACCTCACGCCCGCGATGTGCCACATCTGCACATACAAACAAGCAACAGATAGTATCAGCATCTATATCATATAAATATGTCATGCTATCTCAAAACACACAAAAAGCATACATATCAACATCATCAACATACCTCGGCAGTCAAACACCTCCCCTGGAGGTAGCACCATGTTCGAATCCTCCCGGAAGTCAACCCCAACATAGGGGTACCGCAATATCACCTGTGGCATCTGCCACCATACCTGCGTTGCCTCTGCAGTAAATAAGTGGCCACCCTCGCCACCACCATGGCGAAGCAACATAGTCGAACACCATCTCAGTCGCGGCTCTTGCGCCCCTGGTGCACCCAATAGAATCCTAGGGCGCAACATCGGCACCCTCTCCAGAAACCAGGCCACTAGGATGGACCCGAAGGCAAACTCCCCAGCATCCGTGGACTGATAATGGTCCAGCTGCCCTGCCATCCTGGCATGTAGCGTCAACCCCCAGGCAAAGTGCTCATCGGCCAACACTCTCTCCATCACCATCATCTAGCCACCACTAATCTGCTACATCACCAGCGAACCATAAACTCTCACAATCATCACTGCTATACAACAATGCGTTAGGGAATCCATTGCCCCAATGCTCACGACTGTGTTGGACATAAAGTTTGGCCCCGAACAATATCTCTGGCCAACCATCACTAGCGGTGTATCTCTCGATAGCACCGGCTCCACCGGTAGGGGCGTTCCCCGAAATGGGAGCCCAGTCAAAAAATATACATCCTCCACCGCAGTGAAGGGAATCTGCTCTCCCCGCACTATGAAGTAGTGCAGGTCTGGACTCCACATCTGGATAAGAAGTTGTAGGAGATACTCCTACGCCCATATCAATGGGCACTCAAAGAACTTTAGCAGCCCACAGGCTGCCAAAATCGCACGTACACTTGGCTCCTCAATAGCCACAACATCTCGCAGCTGGGACCAATCCCGCTCTCACCAACCAATTGGCATCGTGCACAAATCTCACCTGCAACACATAAAACCGTCCTAAGTCAGCCACATGGACAATCAACAACATCAAAAAAGACACATTTTACACCCATCAACCTTGCCTCCACGGCACAGTTGTTTAAGCCACAGGCGCACACACATGCACACCTGTACACCCCATAGGCTCACACGTGTGCATGCCTATTCACTACACAGGTGCACACATGTGCGCGCCTACTACCGGATCGCCCACGCACGTGGGTCCCACACCCATAAACACCCCTTGTACAGCCCTCCATACAGCCCCTGCCCAAAAAATGAAACCCTAATTCTATGCAGGATGATCAGACCACTAACCTAAATCTTGCGAGTCCTCGATCAGATGCCTCGTCCTCCCAGAATTTCACAATCTCCTCTGAATGCTTCTTGTCCAATTACTATAGCAACAAGTACAAATGAGGTGGCAATGTGGGCCTTACAGCTCTATATAGGCCTTTTTTCCAAACTTCCACTCACCATTACCGGAGCTCCAGGCGTCCATTTCTCGATCCATCTTCAACCATGGGATTAGCATCCCATCATCTACATCATGATAGTCCCTGGGCCTCTTTTTATCCTGAGCCCTCGGGACGCCATTTTCCATACCCTGATCAGGTACGCATGTGCCTATTCACACTTATCAAATACATGCTCATATATTCGATTCTCTTCAGATATTTTTCACGTCAGGTATTTGGTTTTCATGTGTGCAGGTACTTGGTCATCATACATCGACACAACCCCTTTAGGTATATACTCAGCACTGGCATGTAGTCATTCCCTCTGAATCTCCCTTACATTTCCAGTCACACCCTCTGACATTTTCCTCTAGGCTCCCCATTTCCGGCTCTACAGTACCCACACCTTCTTTTGCATCTTCGGTACTGTCACCTGGTAGCACTCTTACCCACATGAGTTGTCCCATTCATAGCACCCTTTTGCAATTATGACACTCATGCTGTTTTTCAAAACCCTTTAGGGATGGGAGTCCCGATAGTCTTACATCATGTCGTGAATAAACCACATACTCCTTCTCCTCATTTTGCTAGCTTTCCCAACGGACTCCCATATTATCTCTCCATGGTTCTATGATTGGGTTGCACCTCCACGGTAGCATGAACCCTACATTTCATCCACAATCTGTTTACCCATCTGCAAATATCCCTTCATTTCACCTACCTCATACAAACACCCACCCATGGGGCCCCCACCCACCATCAGTTCTCCGAGCAAATTATGCCTTACCTAGGCCAACCATATCACACTGGGGCACCCGTTTTTGTATTTGTACACTTCTCCCCAATTATTCATTATTTATTGTACAAATGCCTTTGTTTCCAATCATTACATTACCTTTTTATCGTCACTTTTGGCGACCTGCTTCCCTTTTTGGCCAACCGCAACCCATGTCACCCTTGGTTGGAGAACTACTTATCATCCACCCTTGCCGGCATCATCCAAATATTTAGAGTACCCCACAGGCCACTTACCTTTGCCCTCTGAATTTGTTCACCTTGTCCTGCCTCTGGCACAACTTATCCTCGGTCTTGTCGTCCCCCTGACACTTGACCTCGTTGAACGGTTGCGACCACTTTTACCTCACATATACTCCAACCAAGGGCAGTCTTGAGTCTTCCTACCTCTTGACTTCATCCATGTACCTCCTCCACTTCCTAACCTCACCTAGTAGATTTCACGAAGCCATTTGCTTCTGGGATTCGCGTCCTCCTTTTTTTTTCAACATCAACACAGTTTTCCAGAAGGGCGACAGTATCTTGATTCTCATTACCCACCCAATGAGAGATCTCGGACGGCACAGGACGAAACACAATTGCTCCCTACTCTCGTTGACCCCCATAACATTCGACGTCAACACTTTCTCATGTTACAGTGGGTCTTACTTTGCGACTACTGCGTTTAGTTCTTTCACTTGTCGAAGACCTCTGAACTTGGTTGGGCTATCAATGCCCACAGAATCGGTGATACTTATTACTGCGATCACTGCCTACTATTCAGAGTATGTTCATCCGCAGAATTGTCTTTTGCCTTTATCATGACTGCCCCTGAGGGCGCTGTAGTTGTCTACACCAACACTTCATTCCTCTTTTTTGAGTTACATGACACGAGCATGGGGAATGCCCACCTCGTTTGTACAAAGTTTTGTTTTTCACACACCTCATGGAAGGTTGGGTTCTACCGGTTCCTTTTTCCCTCCAACGGATCGCTCTGGTCGATCCCACTATTGTTGTCTCTTACAACAACACTCTTAGTAGAAGAAACATTGATGGATTTCAGCTATATGTATGCTCCTAACCTCATCCATCAAGGGGCATTTGTTATCACTGAAATTTCGTCCGCACATGGTTACAAGAATTCAGCATCGTCAAACAGTGATGAAGTCATGCATGGACCTGAATTAACACCAAAGCATTCATAAAGGGTCAAAAACTATACAAAATAGTGAAAAATTGAAGGGTGCTATAAAGACATTGGGCATGCGCGGAACAGGAATGCAGAAATCACGCACGATGCACGACTGTTATCGCAAAAAGCCGCGCACCTGAGAAATGACACATTTATGAGAGTGTTCAGCCTCCCACCCACTTATGGTTCAGCTCCCAAGCCAATTTGACACTCAAATATGGACTGGATTCGACTGGATGGCTGGTCAAAGACCTAGAAATGCCCTAATTAGCCTCTTTACACACTACAAACTAGTTGAACAATATCTCAAAGGAATGCTATAAAAAGGCCATGGATACACTTCATTTTTCAAGGAATTCAAAGCAATGTTATGCTGTCATTATTCTCTTGAGGACTTTATCCTTTCTAAGAGTATACTTGCATCATTGCATTAGGCAATCCATCTCACCCCTTGAGTGGATTAGCAAAGAGTTCTTTCACCATTTTCATTTTTATTTGTTGTAAGAAGAGCTTACTTGTGGGGGTCCAAGAGCCCTCCCTTGGAGGAAGAAGGGCCTCATAGTCCCCTTGCTTCTCGATGTTTTCTTTCACTAATATCAGCCTTATCATTGGTGACATGGGTCTCATTCTTCTTTTTGTCTCTATGTCCCTATGCTTATAAATTTAGTTGTTATTTCATTTCTTAGTTTAATTCTTAGTTGTTGTTTTATATTTCTTTTTCTAACTCTTTTCTTTGTAGTTTTCCTACTCAGCAAACCCAACTGAGCTTGCAAGCACCTCTATTTTTCTCACTAAGGTGACGAAAGAGGCACAACACTTAAGTTATAGTTTAATTATACAGGGTACAAAAATATTTATATATTATGGTTGATAGCCGAGCAAATGACTATGGGTGTTCTCCTTTCCATCCAACCCTAGGCTCAAATGCACTCACTTTTAGAATTATGGCCACCCCCGTGCCAAGCCATGATACTACTAGTGTTGAAAAGTCAACAAGAAACATGTGTCTAATTTACTTTTCCCTTAAATAAATTAGACAATAAATATTAATTTATTATTTCATTCATAACTAAGTGAGTTGGATTTGTAACAGAATTATAAGTGTAGTTAAGTGAGTTAA
>ML782568.1:212887-223211 GCA_009831015.1 Picea engelmannii | reverse complement strand
ACCCAACCCTAAAATAAGGAAAGTGGGCCAAGTGACCTAGAAGATGTTTTTAAGGAAGCTACTTGGAGAGTATAAATAAGAGGCAAGGCTCTCTCATTTGAATCACACTTGAGAATATTGAATATCTATAGGTTTTTGAGGTATACAAATGATATCTAAGCCAAAATTCTAAGGAAATTGAAGAAAAGAAGGTCGAAATGCAAGGAAGGATAAATTCTTTTGATGGTGCTTTCTAAGGTATGTTATTTACAGGTCATCTCACCATTTTCACTATAACTTTTTTTCTATAATGATTTAGATCCTAAAATTGCTATAAAAGTGTGAAAAAATATCCAAGTATCTATGGTAAAAACTTCATCTTGTGGGTCATTGTATTTTGGGAGTTACACTCCGTGGAAAATAGGGTTTGTGGCCAGTCCTGAAACTAGTCAAAATCAGGTGTTTCCGGTAAAAACGTCATAACTTCTTAATAATAGATCCAAATTCAGTGAGACTAGATATATTGGTTAGGGTACAGTCTTTAGTATGTTTTGTAACAGTTTCAAATCAATTCATCAAATATTTTGTTTGGGGAACGCTCTACAAGGTCGCTCTCTAGAATAAGCCAGAATTCAGCAAGGTATGTCATTTTTCCTATAACTCCTTTTTTGAGACGTTTCAAGTAGTGGAAATTGGAGGAATTGCACAAAACACACTAAATAACATTGTGTATTAGTTTCAAATATTTATACATTACAGGTTCAAAGTTATGATTACTTCAAGTTAAGGTTGTTGACTAATCCAAAACTAGGCATGTGAGACTAAAGAAAAGTTTGATGAAAATGGTAGTGTCTTGCTTTTAAAGTTAAGGAAGGTTTTCAGAAATGTGATCATATACACCAGGTGTATTACAGTGCTACAAATCATATTTGAATGATGAAATTGATGAGGGATTTTGGTTGTGGTACATGTTGATTACATGGTTGAGACAAGTAGTTGATGAGTTGGTGCACATACATGAGGTGTATAGTTGATGACGTTGGTACATATTGATGAGTAGTTGACACATGACTAGTACATACTTCGTACATGGTTGGATGCACTTGTTTATGGTATAGGTTGATTACAGGTTGGTGCATGGTTGATGCACTTATTTATGGTACAGGTTGATTACAGGTTGTTGCATGGTTGATGCACTTGTTTATGGTACAGGTTGATTACAGGTTGGTGCATGGTTGATGCACTTGTTTATGGTACAGTTTGGTGCATGGTTGATGCACTTTTTTATGGTACAAGTTGATTATAGGTTGGTGCATGGTTGATGCACTTGTTTATGGTACAAGTTGATTACAGGTTGATGCATGGTTGATGCATGGTTCAAATTTATTGGTACAGGTTTATAGCGGTATATCTCACAATGATAGTGTGACAGTGGTTCCATCATTCTATTTCTACTTCAGGGTGGCAAGATGGGGCAAGGATAGGTGGTTTTAGCCGGAGAACATAGGTGGTTGTAGCCTCTTTCTGGTTGTAGCCAAATAATTGGGGAGTTGGAGCTTCCCTCAGGTTGTAGCCTGAGAAACTAGGGGGTTGGAGCCTCCTTCCAGTTGCAGTTGGAAAACAAAGAAAGTTGGTGCTTCCAATGAATGTAATTCTTCAAAACATATAAGAAAAATCATTCTGTGGTTTTCTCCTGATTTGGGTTTCCACGTAAAATACTGGTGTACTATGTATGTGTATGATTGTTCATTTGTTCATTTCTTATTTACTCTACAGTTATTGGATAATAATGCTTCATTTATATAACACTTGGATTATATGGTTAAAAGGGATTAAATTTCTCTATTACTAATTCACCCCCCCCCCTATCAGTAATCCAACACCATCCTCCTCATGCTATTGTGACAACGCATCAACCACTATATTGTCTTTGCCTTTTTTCTATATGCTTTCATAGTCATATCCCAACATTTTAGTCAACCACTTGTTTTTTTCTGGGGAGGATAACCTCTTCTCCAAAAAATACTTCAGAATATGGTGATATGTTTTGATCTGAAAATGACATCCCAAAAGGTAGGGCCTCCATGTGTGCACCACATGTAAAATGGACAACATTTCTTTTTCATAAGTGGATCTACCCAAGTTGCAACCACTCAACGCTTGGCTAGTAAAGGCTAGAGATCAACCCTATTAGGTGAGGATTGTGCCTATACCAGTGCCCAAAGAATATGATTCCACGATAACATTTTTTTTTAAGTCAAGCACTGCTAAGATGGGAGTAGTGCACATGGCTCTCTTTAACTCAATGAAGGCTTGCTCCACCTTAGTTTTCTAATGAAATGCATTCTTCTTGAGAAGGTCGGTCAAGGGCTTAGAAATTTTTCCATAATGGTGGAAATGTTTTTGGTAATAGACTATGAGACTGAGAAAACCTCGTAGGAACTTTAAGGTCATGGGTCGTGACCAGTCCTGCATAGATTTTATATTTTTAGGGTCCACTTTTACGTCGTTGCAACTCACAATGTGTCCCAAGTACTCCAGTTCATTGGTTCCAAAGAAACATTTGGTATTTTTTACAAACAATTAGTTGTCAGGTAGCAAGTGAATAACTTTTTCCACATGAAGAAGGTGGCTATCCCAGGTGCGGCTGTAAATGAGGATTCCATCAAAGAAAACCAGGAAAAATTGTCGAAGATAATATTTCAACAATTTATTCATAAGACTTTGGAAGGTGGATGGAGAATTGCATAGGCCAAAAGGAATGACCAAGAATTCATAATGTCTTTCATGAGTTCTGAAAGCAGTCTTTAGAATATCTACCTCCTTCATTCAAATCTAGTGATAGCCGGAACGAAGGTCCAAATTGGTGAAGGCAAAGGCCCCTTGGAGTTCGTCCAACGGATAATCAATGACTGGAATGGGAAACTTATCTTTGATGGTCAGTTTATTTAGGGCCCAAAAATCAGGACACATGTGCCAAGTACCTTCTTTCTTTAAGATCATCACTATTGGTGAAGAATATGGGCTTGTGTTATGGCGAATTACACCTTCCTCGAGTAATTCTTGTACCATCTTTTTTATTTCATTTTTTTGAGAAAATGGATATCAGTAGGGTCTTAAATTGGGGGGTTGACTGCCCGGAAGGAGAGGGATGCTATGATCATTCTCAGCTCGAGATGGAGGTAAGGAAGTGGGTACCTCAAATATCTTTGGGTAGTTGTCCAAAATAAGTTGCAGGCTAGGAGGAACTACCTACGAGACCTATTTAGTGACCTGGATGGCATTAAATTGAGAAATCACACCATGGTATCCTTTCTTCAACAATTTTTCCATCCTGTGAGAGATGATGATTTTATTAGAGCCTGCTTGGAGACCTTGAAGGGTATAGGAGTGAGCCTCTTGGTGAAATATCATATATAATTCTTGATAATCCATTATGATTGGTCCCAAAGTGTGAATCTATTCCACCCCCAATACAATATCACAACCACCCATGGAAATAGATAGCATGTGGGTTTTCAAATGATAATCACCCATTTGGAGTTTGACATTTTCACAGCATCCCCCACACTTCATAGTACCCCCATTGGAAATGAGAATCTGGAAATTAGAAACAGGGAGGACAAAGAAATGAAGCTCATCAACAAGAGTGTGATGAATACAGTTATGAGTGCTACCACTATTAATGAATACCACAATTGGCCTATGTTTGATGTTGATCCGGATTTATGAGAAAAATGAAATGAAACCACATAATTATAATATTAACATAGAGACACAGTGAACAATAAAAGAGATACAGTAAAACTTGACTTCTATCAAATAATAAATATGTTGAAAACTGTAAAATGCAGATTGAAAACAAGCTTGCTAGAATCGTGGCAGCTTATCTCTGAGAAGAGATATGATGGCTACGCTCATTCAAAATAAGATGAGTACAATGAGGCTCTGAAGGAATTTTTTTACCATAAACATGAATTCCAAAACCCTATAAATCCAAAAACCTAACCCTAGGATATGAAGCGCCAAAAGTCATGTGGGCCCCGCTGGGGTAAGTTAGTACATTAACTTCCTGGGGACATAACTTTTGCATACAATATTCGTTTAGGGAGCATGATTGCTCGTTGGAAAGGTATTGACAAGGATTTTCATTTAGGGATATCAATCATATCCTTTTTCCTTTGTTAAGGTTCCTTATCGCGAAAATGCATCGTTTAGGCCCTCAAAATGGCTCTAGAAGTTCAGGAACTGGAAAAACTGCTAAAAATAGTAAGTTTCCAAAAAATGTTTTTTAGCTAGTTGGATAGGATGGGTGGCCATCGAGATCCTCCTCAATCAATACTCTCCCATTAGGAATCAATGGCATCCATTTTTTTGAGTTCCCCCATCAAATGAGTAAATTTCTATTGAATTTGGCCCCGAGTGAGCCACTTGCCTAGGTGAACGAGTTGCCCTTCTTTGACAAACCGATAAAGTTGGATCCTTTGTTGGTGAGTGCCCTTGACCTATGTTTCCATGATCTGATCAGTGGATGCATTCTCCATGCATTTAGGGTTGATCTATGTTGGTGTAAACTGTTCTGTTATCTTTGAGGTGTCTAATAACGATGGAAAATAAGGTCGAAGGAGGTCCACATTGAATATTGGGTGAAATCCAAGGAATGGGGGAAGGTTGAGATCAAAATAAATGTCACCCATAACCTTCATGATGGTGTAGGATCCATAATAGAGTGGAGGAAGCTTATGATAAGGCCCTATAATAATTATATTTGCAAGCGCAACCAAACTTTGTCTCCCACCTGAAACTGGTGTGGCACCCGGTGTTGATCATGATATTGCTTGTAATTGGAATTGGACTTCTATACAATATCATGAACCTATTGGCAGATGTGTTGGTTCTACTCAATGAACCAAGTGGCTATGTTAGTTCCTTTTGGAGTATGCGACAAGTCTGCCTGGGTGGCCACAAGGGGTAGTGCAACATCCATGGGACCCAATGGTTGAAATCCCAACCCCACCTGAAAGGGGTTATGGCTGGTTGAGCTATGTATGGATCTGTTGTAGCTATTATGAACATAGGTACGACTCTCATCCTATTTGCAAGGGTGCTTGGAATTGTACATGCGTACAATGTGCATGATCATTTGGTTGATGACCTCAGTTTGTCCATCCATATGGAGGTGGAAGGCAGTGGACTTGGTGAGCTTAGTGTCCAGCAATGACTAGAGGCTTGACCAAAAAGTGATGAGAAACTGGTTGTCCCGATATGAGAAAATTTTTGGGATCCCAAATTGTACCCACACTTGTTCAAAGAAGATATTGGCAGTGGTCTCCACTGTGATGCTCTTCTTGTAGGCATCCAGAATCTCCATCTTGGAAAAGCGATCAACAACCACAAAACACAGTCATTTCCCCACTTGGTGGACAGAAGGCCTAACATGTAGTCCATTGAGATGAATTCCTAAGACCTCACAGGAGTAGGCAGATGAGTGTACATGCCTTGTTTCTTAATGGTCGGTTTGGCAATAGCACAAGCAATGCAGGATCAGATATACTTGTTGACATCCTGTCAAAGTTTCAACCAATAGAAATGTCATTGCAACATTTCCACTGTCTTTTCCATGCCTAAGTGTCCTACCACCCAACTATAGTGGGATTCCCAAATCATCTTCTCTCACTCACTTGATGGCATGCATAGATGGTCCAAATGGCACAACATCCCATCCTGAAGATGGACATTAGTGATAGTTGTGTTTGCGCCCAACATTTGGTAGGTGTTGGAGAAGTCATGATATATCTCATAGAGGTGGGGGCATACAGAGGTCTTGTGGCCGCAAGAATTGAGCACTTTGATAAGTGTCAAGACTAGAGGTTGACTGAGGAAATCAATGAATCAATTGGTACTTCTTGTTTTATAATTGATGATGAGGTGGAACTGTTGCAAATATGTGGACCACTTATGATGGCGACCATTCTGCAATTTTCCTTCTGTCTGCATGAACTGCATCGGCTTATGATCAATGTGGATGACTTTCTCCTTCCTGATAATGTAATGCCTCCATTGGAGGCAAGCTTGAAAAATGGAGTACATTTCTTTGTCATAAGTAGGGTAGTTACGGATGACATATGATAGTGTCTCACTATGATAGAACATGGGGTGAACATGTTGAGTTATGACTGTGCCCACAACATAGTCTGAAGCATGTGTCTCGATATCAAAGGGTTGTTGCAGGTCAGGTAATGAAAGCATTGGGGAAGACCAAAATCACTGCTTCAGATCATCGAACACTTTTTTCTGGGAGAATCCCCACACAAATTTTTCCTTACCACCACCTCTGGTTATTTCGTTGAGGGCCCATGCAATATGGGATAATCCCAGCACGAACCTTCGATAGAAATTGGCAAGGCCTAAGAAGATATGAATCTTAGTGAGCATGGTTGGGGTTGGGAATTTATGGATGGCTTGGATCTTGGATGGATCAACATCCATACCATGCACATCAACAATGGAGCCTAGGTACTAGACCCTGTCCATGCCAAAGGAGCATTTTTCCAAGTTGGCATATAGCTTGTGTTGTCACAAAGTGTGAAAAACCTATTGAATATGTTGGAAGTGTTCTTCGCAAGTCTTGTTGTAGACAAGGATGTCATCCAGATATACCACCGCAAAATAATTAGTGAAAGGCCACAAGATATTGTCCATCATCCTCAAGAAAATTTTTGGGGCACTTGTCAAACCAAAGGGCATGACCATCCATTCAAAAATACCTTCTTTTGAATTGAATACAGTTTTTCATACATCTGTCAGTTCTATTGGGACCTGATGGTAGCCAGACTTCAGATCAATCTTACTGAAAAAAATTCCCCCCTTGAGCTAATCAAGGAGATCATTGATTCGGGGAATCGGGTATCGGTTCATGACTGTGATTTTATTTAGGTCCCGATAATCAATGCAAAGTCACCAAGTTTTGTCTTTCTTCTACACTAACACAATTGGGCTTCCACAAGGCGATGAGATGGGTCGGATGCGCCCCTTGTGGAGCAGCTCTTAGATATGATGCTTGATCTCCTCATTTTCTAGCAGAAAACGAAGATAGACTGGCCCATTGGGTAGCGGTGCACCAGGGGTCATATCGATAGGATGCTTGACCTGGCAGTGCAGAGGTACCCCAGTAGGTGATGAGAAGATGTGTTTGTATTCTTCCACAACCATATCCACTTTATTATGTTGTGTGGAGAGGTTGGTCGTGGAGGCCATGGATGTGGCTACAACCTTTCACTCACTCTGAGAGAGAATCATGAAGAAGACAAACTTCTCGGTCTGAGAAATGATTTCCTGCATTTCTTGGCAAAGATCAAGAAAATAGCACTAGGTGGTACTACCTCGAGTATCATGTACAATTTCTTGTTCAAAGTAATACTAACACTGTGAGGCCTAGACTCATATAAATCATGACATTTCCATAAGTAAGGTTGGCCCAAAAGAACATCACAAACTTCATGGGGAGAAACATCACACAATACCTCATCTTTGAATGGCTTAATGTCGTATGACAGGCGCACTTTTGGCTGACATGAAGATGGCTTCCTTGACAGAGCCATCCAATGGTGTAGGGTTACAGGTGCGGTGTTTTCAATAGGACTATCTTCTTGAAAACCTTTGTTGATATGAGGTTCTTCTGGCTACCACTATCAATGATGATGTGCAACAGAGTGCCTTTTACCCACATCTGTGAATGAAAGAGGCACTCTCCTTCCTCTGGCTCATTAGGTTCACCAGGATGGATCTTGCTCGTAGAAATAGTGGCACTAGGTTCTATGTCAATGATCTATCTCCCCTTTTCTGGTTCTAAATCATAGTTCGAACCTACATCGGATTCATAGTCTTTTACCTCAGCCACTAATGACTACTTTGAGTGACAATCAATAGTGTTACGCCAGAGGATATTATGGAAGTCACACCACTTACCGATATCTGTCTTCGTCTTCCCATTGTCCTTATTTTCTTGTGGTTTGGAATGGTTGTCCTGAGGTTTTACATATTTTCTATTTCCTTTGTTATATGGGTTGGGCTACCCGTTTACTGCTTCTCTTGTGAGGGGTTCCCAGACTCAAACGACCTCATCTTTTGTTTCAATTTCTGCTCGATTTTGATGGAAGATTGATAGGCCACGACCAAGGATGATATGTCCAAAAACTCCATTTATGTATGGATATATCTACGCATACCACCAAAGTACTTTAGCACCATATGCGACTCAAAATATTTGATACCCATCTTGGTGCGCAAGGTATGTAATACATTAGTGAACCCTGACATTGTTTAATCTCTTTCCTGCCGCAATGTGGTCCATCTTGTATACAAGTCATCATAACTTCCAATAGGGTAGTATTGTTCCTTAATAGCATCCCTGAAGGAACCCCAAGTGGGTGAAACTGCAAATAATGTAAATCACTCTATTTCCTTTTTCTCATAGAAAGTCTCCCACCAATCTTTGACATGGGGGATGACCTTGAGGAGCGCAAATGTAATATTTTCTCTATTGAAAAATTTGTCGACAGATAAATATCCTTATAGAAGGTTTAACCATGTATCTACAACATTTGCATCTATTTGACCTTCAAATATAGTAATATCAAAATTGATTTGTACCTTGAATGGGGAGTGCCTCCACTTGAGGTGGATGCGTCGCTTATCGACAACTATCGAAGGATTTGTGAAAAGTTGTCAATCATCTCACTCCCTTGTCACTCAAAGGATTCCTTGAGCAACATTTTCAAAGGATATATTATCCCTTCATCTTCCTTTGGGCATTCAAGAGCATTTTTCCTCAAGAGAAACAAGCTCAATACCCAACTCTGTATACCCTAACCGTGTTGGGGACATGCATTAAAAAATGACAAGGAGCAAACCGCTCTGATACCACTAATCCAAATTTATGAGCAAAATGAAATGAAACCATGGATTTATAATATTAAAAAAGAGACATAGTGAACAATAACAGAGATACAGTAAAACTTGACTTCTATTAAATAATAAATGTGTTGAAAATTGTAAAATGCAGACTAAAAACAAGCTTGTTAGAATGGTGGCAGCTTATCTTTGAGAAGAGATGTGACAGCTACGCTCATTTGCAAGAAGATGAGTATAATGAGGCTCTGAAGGCCTTTTTTACAAAAAAAATGAATGCCAAAACCATAGACATCCAAAAACCTAATCGTAGGAGATGAAGCTCCAAAAGTCATGTGGGCCCCGTTGGGGTAAGTTAGTACATTAACTTCCCGGGGTCATAACTTTTGCATACGATCTTTGTTTAGGGTGCATGATAGCTCGTTGGAAAGGTATTGACAAGGATATTCATTTAGGGGGTCAATTAGAGACTTTTTAAAATTTGAGGTGTCTGATCACGAAAAAGCGTCGTTTAGGCCCTCAAAATTGCCCCAAAAGTTCAGGAACCGAAAAACTGCTAAAAATAGTAAGTTTCAAAAAAATTGTTTTCAGCCAGTTGGACAAGATGGGTGGCCACCGAGATATTCCTAGAGCATATGTATCCCTTTATATTCAATTTTTGTGGAGTCGAGATACCTGAAATTGTATGAAGTGAAATGAGCAGTTCTAGTGATGCCCCGGGATTGACAACTGGATCTTCAGCATGATCACTGGATCAATCCTCCTCTAGGTTCGGAGCTTCATCTGATGGGATGTATTCATAGGGATAGGAAGTTGAGGCATCAATCTGGAAGAATTTTTGTTCTCTACATTTATGCCCTGGTGGATACTTTTCATCACAATAGTAGCAAAGTCCTTGCTTGCGTCATTTTGCCATTTTAGCTGGAGAGACATTTTGGATGTTCAAGGTTTGGGAAAGGAATATTGGAAAATAGAGCCTTCAGAGATGGTTCCTGAAGGATATTCTTTGCTTCCCTGGATAATTGACACACCTGCAACTAGGTAGTAGGATGATGCATACTCACATGAGATTTGATGGTGTTCTTTAAGCCACTGATAAAACATTCAAGATAGAATTCATCAGATAAGCCCTCGGGTCTGATAGCCTAATTTTCAAATGTTGTGATGAAGTCTGATACTGATCCAGTTTGGCGTATATTTGTGATCTTTCCCAAAAAATGAGATTCATGATCAAAATGGGCACAAACTGCTTTAATGAACATGCTCCAAGTGGGGAATCTAGGATGACACTTTTATGCCATTACCATCATTGCCACTTTTCTTTATCTAGGTATAGAACCCCAACATGGAGTTTGGTCTCATCATCCTGAATATCATGGAGGACAAAGTATTGTTCCATTTGAGACACCCACCCAGCTAGTTTAGAACCATCAAA
>ML782568.1:157110-183911 GCA_009831015.1 Picea engelmannii | reverse complement strand
CAGGATACCAGAGGTAGTTCCAACTACTGCCCCACCTAAACAGTGCCGCAAGGTAGTATCTCATACTACAAAATTTATCTTCTCCACAATCTGTTCAAAGGGTGAACAGAAGGATACTGCAGCCACCACAGCTTCGGCCCAAGAACCTTCTATCCAACAGAAGCAGGTCGACAAGGTTGCAACAAAGCACGAAGATTCCTTCTGCACACAATCATCTAAAATAGCCAAACTAGTTAAAAAGGTCCAAACCTTCCAACAAAGGTTCATGATAGCCTTCAACAAGCTAAGCAACGCCACATCTCTAGCAAGGCAAGCAGATCACCAAGATTCAGATTCAGCAATCGCTTTCCCCTCTCCCCCGGGAACTCAATGTAATGGAGACCATTTCTTCCTAAGGAGGGAGTATTGATCCAGGTGGATATCGGTGGCCAACCATCTTTTCCAAATGGCTCAAAATGGCTTTCTGGCAATTTTGGCAATTTACTATTTTTAGCAGGTTTTAACTTCCGGGGCCATTTTGAGGGCCTAAATGAAGGTTTTTCAAGATCAAGGTTCTCAATTATAGCTAAAGGCATAATTGATCCCCCAAAATTAATCTCCTTGACGATACCTTTCCAACGAGCTATCACATGCCTAAAACGGAGATCGTATGCAAAAGTTACAACCCCGGGAAGTTGATGCACCAACTTACCCAAACGGGGCCCACATGACTTTTGGTGCTTCATCTCCTAGGGTTACATTTTTGGATGTCTAGGACTTTTTTCATTCCCATTTATTGAAAAAAGGGCCTTCAGAGCCTCATTGTAACCATATTCTTGCGAATGCGAGTAGTCGTCACATCTCTTCTCAGAGATAAGCTGCCACCATTCTAGCGAGTCTTTCACTCTGTATTTTTACAGTCTCTGTACATTTCTTTGATTAATAGAAATCATGTATTACTGTATATCTGTGTTTATGGTTGCATCTCTGATACATTTTTGTTATATTATTGAATATCTGCAATATCTCTGTGCATTTCTTTATTATATCTCTGCTCTCATTTCGTGCCGAAAATAATTCGGATCACCTCTTGTTTTAACTTTGAGAATGAAATTCAGAAGATTAGGATTCCAGACCCTCTTTTAGAGCTGGTTAAACATGAAGATTTTA
The DNA here is from genome assembly GCA_009831015.1 of Picea engelmannii. Lineage (NCBI taxonomy): Eukaryota > Viridiplantae > Streptophyta > Pinopsida > Pinales > Pinaceae > Picea > Picea engelmannii. The sequence continues at coordinate 182,762 of ML782568.1, read as the reverse complement.
AGAAATCCCTAACTAATATTTTGTTTTCTGAACCTCTACTTCCCCCCCCAGACTCCATCAATTTGCAAGATGAGAAGCCAGCAGTCGTCATAGGTCCTATGGTAGAAGATAGAGATGATTCATCCACCCCCCCTTCTACACATCCTTGAACATACATGATAAGTTGTTGCATAATGGTTTGATGGATTCAAGGGCCTCTCATAATCACATGCCCAAAACTATCATGGAAGAACTAGGACTAGAAATCACAAAGGAGTATCATGACTTGTATTCTTTTGATTCAAGGAGAGTACAATGTCTTGGGATCATCAAAGATCTGGTTGTGACCTTGTTCCAATTTCCCATGAAAAGTATGGTCATGGACATCGTGGTGGTTGATATTCCCCCCAAATTTGCCATGCTATTATCAATATATTGGATTAGACGCCTTAGGGGAACCTTACAGATGGACCTCACATATGCTATCATCCCAAATTTTATTTTTTATTTTTTTTTTTTTGGGGGGGGGACATAAAATATTGTACAGAGAAGCTCAGTTGACCTACATCATTAGTGATGAGGCAGACCCCACCAATCATCCTATATTTTCCCTTGATGTTGATTTAGGATCCAGCTTATTGATGCCCCTGAGCCTTCTCTCAAGATCCGAACGCCCATTACTCTCTATGAAGATTCTCCTTTGATTACCTCTGTTTGGAAAATGTTCTTTGATGGAGCCTCTTCTAGAGAAAATGTTGGCACCAGAGTAGTTCTTGTTTCCCCTGCTCAAGAAACCATATCTATGTCATACAAACTAGAGTTTGAAACTACAAATAATGTGGCAGAATACGAAGCTCTCATTTTAGGATTGAGGGCTGCAAAGGACTTGGGGATTGAAAAGATAGCAGTGTTTGGAGATGATGATTTGCTTGTCCAATGGATCAGAAACACTTATCAGGCCAAACACCCCCCGCTCAGAAGTTACAGAAACGAAGTATGTGACCTCATTGACAATTTTTTCTTAGCTTTCAACATTTCATTTATTCCAAGGGAAAAGAATGTTATGGTCGATTCTTTGGTTGTTTCAGAAAGCAATTTCAAAGTCTCTCAGCCACCTAATCTTAGGTATGATATAGAAGTGAAATATAGACCCTCTATTCCTGACAATGTCAAGCATTGGAAGGTATTTGAGGATGATATTGAGATCAAGAGGTTCCTGGAAACTATTGATGAATTTTCTGCATTAAACATGGACTAGGATACTGATTCTCAAAGTCACCCACATGTTGATGTCTTTCTAAAGAAAATTGTTAATCATCATATTGTGCAATTACCAAGCAATCACATTCTGAAGGGACTAGTTCCTTTGGAAATATTATTTTACCAAAATGATGTGGTGATAAAGGGTAACATTTCAAATGATAATGTTGATGTGGCTGAGTGCAATATTGGCATTGAAGACAATCCTAAGTTCATCAAGTTGTCAAGCAGCTTGACAAGAAAGCAGAGGGTCGAGTATGTTGAGATATTAAAGAAGTATATTGATGTGTTTTCCTAAACCTATGAAGACCTCAAAACATATGACACCAGCGTTATTGAGCACAAGATTCCATTGAAAGAGGAGGCCAAGCCATTTAGGCAGAAATTAAGACAAATAAATTCCATGTTGTTGCCTATCATGGAGAGAGAGGTAAAGAAGTTGTTAGATGCCCAGATCATTGTCCCTTGGAGATATTCAGAATGGGTGGCCAATCTAGTTCCGGTGAGGAAAAAGAAAGAAGAAATCAAACTTTGCGTCGATTTTAGGAACCTGAACAGGAGCTCAAAGAAGGACAACTACCCCCTACCAAATATGGAAAACATATTGCAGAGGGTAACAGGTGCATCCAGGATTTCCATGATTGAAGGTTTTTCTGGCTACACTAAAATCTATGTCCTTCCTGAAGGCAAATAAAAGACATCCTTCACCACTCCTTGGGGTACATTCATGTATTCCAAAATTCCCTTTGGATTGATGAACGCAGGAGCGACCTTTCAGCGATCCATGGACATCACCTTCATTGGAGAAAAAGATAAGTTTTTAGTCATCTACCTGGATGACATCACAGTCTTCTACAGATCTGATAAAGAACATTGTTGGCATTTGATAAAGGTCTTCTTAAAATGCAGAAGGTTTGGTCTCTCCTTAAATCCCAAGAAATCATTGTTTCCCGTGAAGGAAGGGAAGTTACTGGGGCACATAGTATTAGCTGAGGGAATCAAGATTGATCCCAACAGGGTAGGAGCTATTCAAACTTTGTCACTTCCCAGATCCAGGAAGGAAGTTTAGTCTTTCCTGGGAAAAAATAATTTCCTGAGAAGGTTCGTTTCAAACTTTTTTGAATTGGTGAAGCATATCACAGCCATGCTCATGAAGGAGAATGAATTAAAATGGACTGTTGAGCCCAGGGAATCATTTGACCAAATTAAAAAGGCATTAACTGAAGCACATGTACTAATTAGTCCCGATTATTCTAAGGATTTTCTGATTTTTTCCATTGCTTCTTTTGATACAGTGGCAGTTGTTTTATTACAGAAGAGTATTGAAGGGATAGAACAACCTATTTCCTTTTTCAGCAGGGCATTAACAGATGCAGAAATCAGATATGACATCATGGAGAAGAAGGCCTATGCCTTGGTGAAATCTCTTAAAGCTTTCAGAGACTATATTCTGCATTCAAAGATTATTGCTTATGTTCCTTCAGATTCCGTGAAGGAAATTCTTATTCAGCCTGACACAGACGGGAGAAGGAGCAAATGGATTGCCAAAATCCTTGAATTCAACTTGGAAATAAAACCCACCAAACTAGTTAAAGGTCAAGGTTTAGACAAGTTGTTGGCTAAATCTAATTGTAAATCTTTGGGTATTAATTTTATCAACACTTACTCAGAAAATCGACAGGCTAAGTTGCCTGATAATAGTCCTCAAGATATCCCTCCACTAGCAGAGTGCCCCTGGTACAAAGACATTGTATATTTTCTACAAGAGCTGTGACCTCCACATGGAATGGGGAAGAGAAAGCAAGAGATTTAAAGCTCAAAGAAATTAGGTATTTCCTTATTGACTAGGTCTTTTATTGGAAACACCCTCTAGTAGTTCTTCTTAGATGTTTAGACCCATAGGAGGCCCAAAAAAATTATGTTTGAATTCCATGACAGCCTATGTGGAGGACATCACTTCCAGAGGACCACGGCCTATAAAATTCTCAGGGATGGGTATTACTAGCCTACTTTATTTACTGATGTCTGTGAAAAAGTTAGGGCTTGTATTAAATGTCAGAAATTCTCTGGAAAGTAGAAACTCAAGTCTTGGTCGTTGAAGCATGTAGTAGCCTCAGGACCCTTTCAGCAATGGGGCCCAGATTTTATTGGATAAATTCATCATGCTTCAAGTGGTCAGCATGGGTGGATCTTAACTACCACATATTATTTCACCAAATGGATTGAAGCTATCCCCACAAGGAGTGTTTCTCATAAAGTGATCATTGGTTTCCTGGAGGATATTATTGTAAGGTTTGGTTGTCCGAACAGAATCATCACTTATAATGCCACGTCCTTCAAGTCTGAACCATTGATCAAATTCTGTGAGCAGTTTGGGATTTCATTAATCCACTCCACCCCCTATTATCCCCAAGTCAATGGACTAGCATAGTCTTGTAATAAAATCCTCATTAAAATTATTAAAATGTTGTTGGAGGATAATAAGAAGGCCTAGGATTCAAAGCTGAAATATTCTCTGTGGGCTGATCGAGTGACAACCAAGAGTTCCCTAGGCATCTCCCCTTTCCAACTTGTATATGGGACAAAAGCATTTTTTTCTTCTCAGTTGGATCTACCTGTAGCGAAATGTTTCCAGGATTATCAAGGAGAGCCTAACAATATGATCAGAAGAATTCATCAACTAGTAGAAGCCCAACAGACTAGAGAGAAGGTGATGGACAAAGCTCATGACCTTCAGCAGAGGATCAAGCAATCCTTTGACAAAAAGGTGAGGAAAGAATATTTCCAGTTGGGAGATCTGGTACTTAAATGGGATGCACCCAGGCAGGACAAAGGAAAGAACAACAAGTTTGAAGCCCTATGGATTGGGCCCTTCAAGATCTCTGGGGTGTTTTTAAATAATACTTACAGCTTGCAGGATTTGGAGGGTGAGGAAGATTTTAATGGCCCTGTGAATGGGAATTTTCTGAAGAAATGTTTTATTTGAGCCATAAGTGGCTCCCATGCATTCGTAAATATTGTTTTCCTTTTGTTTTTAGTTTTATAAGTGACTCCATAACCCAACAACAAGGCACTGAAATTGCAGAAGAGTTCTTGGCATCTCAAAGGGAGCAAGCCATCCCCCATGGAGCCTAATGTTATCACATTAATTTGGGGTGGGTGTTTTCCTAAGAAAGGGACCCCTTTGGAGAAACAATGGTGAGAAATGGGTTAAAAACCCACTTATCCTAAGTTTTGTGTGCGTAGGCACGTCACGCTAAGTGGCACACAGATCTGGGTAGTTGAGATCCGCGCACCCAGATCTATGGTGCGGGAGCCATATCAGACCCCCCCCTGACGTTCTTCCTTTAATGAGGGGGGGGTCCAAGTTGGTGGTTTTAAAAGGCGAGGCCCCCACTAACGTGTCGCCCTCTCCTTAACTCAAACCCCCTCGCCTAAAACCTCTTACCGTTTCCTACCCCCTCCGAGTAGACTGCTTACTACTATCCTTTACCACTACCACCTCCCGTTGACATCTATCTCCCACTCCATCTCTCACCTCTGCCCATCACATCTCCCTCTCTCCCTCTTCATCTCGTTATGGTACACTTGTTGTCCACTCACCATCAGACCATGTCCCCTTATCACTCCCACCTATCATCTCCTTCCAATTGTTCTACTGCTCACCTCCTCCTAGGCATATGGTTCCCATCCCATCCACTTCCAAGGCCTTTCCCATGCCCCCACATCATCACCTCGTGCCACTTCAACGATGTCCTGTCCCAATGCAACACCCACATTTTTTGCCACCCATTTTTCTGGTCACCTTCCATCTGTCCACATGGGCGCCTCTTGCCTCACCTCCACTTCGATGGTGCCATTGTCCCCGACAGATCCTCGTCCACGTCCATCATCCGGGTCCCCTTGTAGCAGTTCAACGAATCAGTAGACAGTCAAGGGAAGGTTTCCATGTCCTACAAACCTAGAGATGACTTGGGCCTTGATCCCGAGGAAGCAGTTATCAAAGTAGTTGGTGGTGGTTGGACATTGTTTTCACCATTAATGGAAGGTCTGAAAAGGGACCGTCAACTGGTCAACTCACTTGCAAGCCCGTTCTAGAACATGATTGCATCTGACTGAAATTCATGACTAGCCATAGACTGCATGTGCAGTCTGCCAAGAGGCATGCAAACGTAACGTCTTTAATGTAATAGCTCAAACTTGTTGATGTGGTTCCTTTTTGAGTATTTAGGAGTCGTTCTCATTTTGAGTTAGTGTCGATGGTATATCTACGCTCCCAATTGTAATGTTTTAATGAGGCCTCTGATTCTCTGGTTATGACTGTTATTTGAGACTTCTTGTTTAATGGAAGCCATCTTCTCCTTTCATTTCTTTGCTTCTGACTCTGAAATCTCGGGCATGGATGATCCAGTCAAGTTTTTTTATTGTAGTATAGTGTAGGTTTGACTATATTTGTTATTGTAACGTTTTTCAGTTTCTTGAATTTTTCAGATTCAATAAGATATTGTATCTAAGACTTTTTCTCCACGGGTTTCTAGAAGACCAGATGTCTAGAGCAGGCCTTCATACCTTTCTCATGTTTCTTCTGCCTACTCACCACTATACAAACAAACTGTCTTAATTTATATAAGGACCTCACTTATATGTGCCTCCCCAACCCAAATTTCTGAGTTAAAGTGATATAATCTTGAGACATCATCCATTAGACCATCCTTTAAACTATTTAGCATGACATACAAACTGATGGGTATTAAGCTTACCTCTGACACAATCCAAAGGTGACTTTTGGTGCTAACAGGGTTAAAGACAGTGAATATTAGATTTGTTACTTGGTTTTTAGAATAATAAAAGAGGAGGTCCTCCTCAGATGGGGTGTCATCCAGAACAGGAGATAATGTGGTTGGTGCAAAGGAGTCAGTTCCTAGTCTAAGATAACAGGTGGTTGTGCTCAACATGAAACATGACAGGTCCATCTCTTTGTCGGTCATTCAAACTATTTTTCCTGAGATTAAACTTAAGGCTCAAAGAGTAATGTCAGGCATCAGGAATGTTTAAAGAGAGTGTTTTAAAAAAGTGTTTTTCCTACCTTTAGTTATACAGGAAATGATCCTTGAATGAAATTAATAATAGGAGAATACAGAGGCTGTATTTTGTTGTTTGAGTCACACTTATAATGTCAAATGGTGTGAAGAAATGTTACAAAAACTGTTAAACAAAGCTAGGAATCAATTGCAGATGAGTCTCACCTTGTTTGAAGTGGAAGGAAAGTAGATAGCACACCCTTGAAAAGAATATGAGGTACAGTAATTCACACAGCTTGTAGGTCTTCTTTTACTCACAGTAAATATAGAGGGAAAATTGCTTACTTAATGGATTGCTAATATAGTACGATTACAGTAGTTGTAATACTAAATTGCAATCAATCATTTATCAAGGAATTGCATAAGGAAATTAGGATATATGGAAATAAAGAAGAAACACATGACTCAAACTAAATGAAAATTAGAATCTTTGTCTACACTTGTATTAATACTAAAAAATTAGAGTTTTCTCTATTACATCTGACAAGAAGCAGCCTCGAACAGATCTTGAATCTATGTACTTATACAAAATCTGTCATAACTCAAAATGGTTGGACTTCTTACAATATTTAATTAAGATAACCTATATCTAAAATGAAACAATAGGGTGTAAAATCATGTTGGCCCTTGACCAAGTTTTGAGGAACACTTGGTCATATTTGACCGTTTTTGGACATCGACACCCTGTCAAAGATGGAACGCCAGGAAGCAGAGATCACGGGATCTCGGCCCACTTTTGGGGCCCTTTTAGGGTTTTGGGTTAATGTAATGGGAAAGGGATGTCGGTCCATGGGTTTACCCATGTTTTAGGCCTATGATGTAAAGTATAAATAAGTAGCTAGGCAATGTAAGAAGTGTCGATGGCTTAGTGCTAGTAATTAGATTTGTGTGATCTAATGTAAATGTTTTATGCATGATTGTAAGAGGATTGCAGAGATGAGTGCAAGTGTTGTAAGTGTTGAGTGCATGGATTGTAAGGAGGCTCTCTGCTAGATCTACTCAGGGAAGGAGGATCTGGCAAGGTGCACGCAGATCTCCTGTCCTATGCGGAGTATAGTTAAGCTATGTGTTGTAATCAGATTGAACAAAGAAAATAAAGAAGAAGAATACTTTGTGGACATATCCCCAGGGTGGGGGTGAACCACGTAAACCTGTGTATCATTCTTTTTGTTGTTGCTTCCTTGTGTTTTCACTATCTTGCTAAGTGTTATACCATGATTAGAAAGATTTGCTTATGCTTTGTGATTCACTAGATGTATATGAATAGTATATATGATGTGTATGAGGATGCTTAGTGCTGATATACAGGATCTAATATGTTTTGTTGTTGCTAAGCACTAAAATATATTATATCTAAGCAAGTACTGTGATGTTCTATCTTATCTGCGAAGTACTATAAGGGTGAATAAGTGATGAATGAATGATGCTAAGTGCTCTGTAAAGGATATAATCACATATATGTGTCCCAGCTAAGGTTGCAGACACCTGAGTCTTGCAACCACCCCTGCCTCTACCTCGGGTAAGACTTCATCTGCTTCGCAGGTGTTGCCGAAAGGGTCGGTACTTAGGGATTTTTTGGTGCGCTCTTGAGCATTGAACCCTGGGTCTACCCTTGTGCCAACAAATGGTTTTGTTGTCGGGACATGAAGTTGTGATTGTTGGGAACTGAGGAAGAAGAAACTTTGTGCAAAAGGAAGCTCTGTGCGTAGATCTATTGCCCTAGGGCAAAACTTTTTACTCGACATGTGAAGCTTTGTGCCAGGAATAAGGTCAAATCTAAAGAAAGGAAGATCAGATCCGAAGAAAATAAGTGAGATCTTAATGTTATGTGCCAAGAAAAGTAAAAGTGGAAATTTCTGAAAGAAAGAAGTTAGATCTGCAGAAAAGAGGTAAGATCTGTAAGCTCTGTGCTCTAATAAAGGTAAGAATAGTCAGAAGTTTTTAGATCTGAAATCTTTGTGCTCTGTAGAAGTAGGATAAGTGAAATTTTTTTGTTTATAAAGCATGGATCTAGGTATGCTTGATAGATTATGTACTAGCTTCAAAACTAGGGCATTAATAGATGAAAGAAAGTTTGATATGAATAGATTTGATAAGTATAATGATAGATATGTTATACCTATGCATAAAAAGAACGTCTAGACTAACAAGTGGATGCAGGATCCTAGAAAGAGTTTTGTGCAGGCTAACTACCATGATCTTGGTGCACAGTACAAAAGAAGTTGGGGAACATTTAAACAAAAGAGAGGGTTAACCCTCTGTTACAGTTGCAGAAGACCGGGACATCTTGCTAAGGAATGCCTTGGTGGAAGACCTAATTGTCTTTGTTGCAAAGCTTTGGACCATGAAGTGTTGGATTTTTCTAGAATGATTGCTAAGCTTGAAAGAATGAATCTGAATAAAGAAAACCCTAAGGCATATCCAGAAATAGTAGAAACTCAGAAGGAATCAGAAAAGATATTGTTATAGATGAAAGACACCTTAAATGATCACCGACATGTTAGGCTATCAGATATCTTCAAAGAAAAGGAGCAAGTTGAAGCAAGAATAGGGGATTTCAACATTGATTGTATTCTTGATGAAGAAACACAAGTGAACCTTATGCTAGAAAGAACTTGGGAAGCTATAGGAAAGCCTGCCATGATCCCTTCCCTAGGAGGGACAAGTTTATTCATAGGAAAGCTAGTAAACCTATGTGGAAGGCTTGCCTGGATACCTATGACTGTCAATGGAACTTCGACAGAGGAAGACTTTGAGATTATTAAATTTTTTGAAGACAGCACCTCGTTTACCATGCTCATAGGAAAACCTTGGATTGATAGAGAACAAGCCAGATGAAAACAGGAAGAAGAAGTTTTGGAATAGAAGAAGAAAGAGTTAAAAGACCTTATGACCAGAAGGATCGTGCACTTGATTGAAGAATAGAAGAGAAGATCACAAATATTTAATACCAGCAACTACGGTGTTGAGGCTAAGAGAAAACTTGAGGATCCGTTGAAGATTGAATTACCTATTTTTGATACAGAAGAAGTATTATCCAGTAACCCTAGGAAAGACTTTCAACAGTGAAAAGTAACTAAGACCACAGAAGATAAGCACCAGAATGGTAAAAGAATTACTGAGACAAATCTCACTGGGAAGAAGGCTATAAAGTTAAGAAATAAAGGGATAATATTGTAAGGTTACAAGAGGTTCTAGAGTATACTTCGCAGACAGAAAAATTGCAGAATTGGAACTTCGCCAAGATATCAGAACAATGACATAGAATACTTCACCATGAAGAAGCAATATAGTCGTTGGGGCCAATATATCCATTCGACTTCCACTCCGAACGGGCAGAAAAGCAATAAAGGGTCATCATCCAACCATTGAAAAGTGCCATAACGGGTCAAACAAGAGTTAATGAAGGATCATAACTATTTCCAACAGACTGTTACTAAGTTTCCCTACTTAGACCATCATGCCATGCACCAGAAATACTTTTTTCTAAGTGAGAATTTGAGCACGAAACCTGAGATTAACTCACCCTGAGATCATTACCTTGTTCCCATACTATTCACTGTAGTCTCGGAATTCCTTTCGCACATGAGCTAGCTGACCCAAGATTGTATGTCGGACAAGCTCAGCACTGCTGAGAACATTGTTGAAGAAGTTTTAATTCACTTAATGACTGAGAGATTCACGTCAGAGCAAGGAATGTCTATAGGTGTACAGGCATTGTCCTTGGGAGCCTTGCCATCTTCCCCCTCCACTACTCGAGCAGGACCATCCTGACTGCCTTCGAAAAGACGATCTAATCTCGGAAACGACTTCGTCACTGTGAAGATGATCCCAAGTATCTTGCCTAAGTATATCCCACCACTAAGAGGCACAGTGAATCGAGACACTGTACCCAGAGACTTTGACTATGTTGTGGCCACTGCATACCTCCTGAAAGGGGTGCACGTAGTTCGTGCTGACCAGGATAAGCTCACAGCGTTGAAATTTAGTGATTTTAACCTTGGAGATTGCAAGGTTTACAGTATTCTAGCCCCGCACAAGTACTTAAATATCACAAAAGGAAGGAACCCAAAGATTGTCCCTCATCAATGGACCCATAACCTCACGCAGTCAACCCTCCTCAATGTAATGAATATTCCTCATTTCGGGAGACATCAGAAAGTGAATGCATGCATCAGATTGTTGTTGTCCTACTACCACGGAGGATACTTATGGTTGGACTACCACATCACTGTGGATCTGATTCTGATCAATCAGATCACAGGGCTAAGTATGCAGGGCCCTGACCCGCACAAGTTTTACCCTGGAAAGACTGCAGATCGCACTCTCGCCCAGCGAATAAAAGACACATATGGATATGTAGAGAAGGGCACGTAAGGTTACAAGGTAGCCTCCATTGAGAATGTAGCAGTGTGCCTCGGTTTCCAGCTGATCACATGGAAGTTAGTCCGCAAGAACAGACCCACACAGGTGACTGTATTTGTAGTTGACCACGCAGGGAAGTGCGTGGAGGGACTACAAATGAACTAGGCAAAGTGCCTTTTAAATTAGCTAGAGCTTGACTGCAGACAAGTGTATGACTTCCACTTTAGTTGGTTGCTCATACTCATCACTTTCATCGCTTGGAAGCTACCAGAAGGTGCCACTTTTCTGGAGATCGAACCCTTCAAACCAATGGCCGTGAAGTTTTGTATGATGTGGTACTCCAGTGACATGAACAAGTAGTGGCAGTCCAATGTCATCTTCCACGCTTATTACAACCAATTAAAGAATGAAATACAGTCTACACCATGCCTCACTCCAAACACACTTCATAGTTTTATACCTTTGATCAAATTCAGCGCAGACTGCCACTTCACCTATATCACAGCGCGAGCTGATGAGCACAAATAGAAACTCTAGTCATACTATAAGTTGACAGAAGAATACTTGGAGTAGATTACCAAGGAATGGTCAATGGACCTCCTTGTTCCAGCGAACCCCACAGAGATGTCTGACGTGGATAGCCATGAAGACATGCCAGATACACCTAGACCGTGCAAGAATAAGAAGGATGTAGAAGTTCAATATATCCATAGCACATCCATGAAGACTACTTCGATCTCACCTGCGAAGGAAGGTGATGGTGAAGAACTATGTGGCACAGAAGTTGAGAAAAACAAAGGCGAGGTTACTCCGCCTGGAGAGGAGGAGGATCCCTCTAAGAAAAGGAAGATTACCCCACCAAAGTCCTCATCCCAAAAGAAAACTAAGGCCACCTAGACTACGTTCAAGACTACCCTTACACAGGATGACTTTGACTTCTTGATCGTTGCGTTGAATGATGCTTCACTAGAGATCGCAGAAAAGAAAGAAGCGAAGCAAGAGGAGGTATTCAGTCGAATCAAGGGTGAACTTCAAGAAGTGAAGCAGGCACTCCAGTCCAGCAAAGCAGTTTCTACGGCACCTTTGACAATTGAAACAACTGATGATCCCACCCAATTACACCAGATCGTCGAGAAAGTCGAAGCTCGCCTTTGACGAGCTCAAGAAGACACAACGAAAGACACCCAGGCTTTGGCACAAGTACAAATCGCACATATAGTACAACAAAGGAAGGCAAAACAAGAAAATTTTTCCTTGGAAGAGAAGTGGGAGGAGGAAAAAGCAGTTACAGTAGAGCAAGGACCAGTTGCTAGCAAAGCAACTTGAAGTATAGGAAAGAGTTCACAAAGAACTTCACTCTGTGGTGGTCATTGAAGTGAAAATTGAAAAGTGTGTCCCACAGCAGGTAGCACAACTTGAAGAAGTAATCCAGCAACTTCAGCAGTGCATCATAGATATGGAACTTCGTACTGTGCCCGAGACTCCACAAGAAGTAAGAGACCTAAGGGAGGAAACTGCCCGCAGCACAATTGGCCGATTAAAAACCTTGGCTTTGGAATGTAAGCAGTTGAGTGCTAGAAGCACCCATACTTATGAGAACCTTACAGAGAACCCAGAATTGCAAACATTAGAAGCAAAGTAGCATGCAGATACGCTACAGGCACAGCTAAAGTCCTTGACCCCAATTGAAAGAATGAAGTGATTTCCAGAACAACGCACCGCCCAACAACAGGTACACATGCTGCAAAGTAAAGTGATGGAAGTCTCAAAACAACTTCAACCACTCCAAGAGAAAGCATGCCAACTGTTCACTGAAGTTGAGATCCAGGCAGTCGAGCTTGAATAGGTTGTCATCACTGCAGAACAGCGCATGAAAGGACCAGTAAACGACGCAATGATCCAGGAGTTCACTGAGCAAGAGGTTGTTGCACTTCAGCAGGTTGAAGTAGCTCAGACCAAGCTTGAGACATTCGAAGTGGAGATGTTCAAACCAGAGTGACTCGGGATGAGTCACAGGTGAGTGTTGGGGGCTTGTTGGCCCTTGACCAAGTTTTGAGGAACACTTGGTCATATTTGATTTTTTTTGGACATCGACACCCTCTCAAAGATGGAGTGCCAGGCGAAGCATAGATCATGGGATCTCGGCCCACTTTTGTGGCCCTTTTATGGTTTTGGGTTAATGTAATGGGAAAGGGATGTCGGTCCATGGGTTTGCCCATGTTTTAGGCCTATGATGTAAAGTATAAATAAGTAGCTAGGCAATGTAAGAAGTGTCAATGGCATAGTGCTAGTAATTAGATCTGTGTGATCAAATGTAAATGCTCTGTGCATGATTGTAAGAGGCTTGCAGAGATGAGTGCAAGTGCTATAAGTACTGAGTGCACGAATTGTAAGGAGGATCTGGCAAGGTGCGCATAGATCTCTTTTCCTATGTAGAGTACAACTAAGCTCTGTGTTGTAATCAGACTGACCAAAGCTAATAAAGAAGAAGAAAACTTTGTGGACATAGCCCCAGGGTGGGGGTGAACCACATAAACCTGTGTATCATGCTTTGTGTTGTTGCTTCCTTGTGTTTTCACTATCTTGCTAAGTGTTATGCCATGATTAGATAGATTTGCTTATGCTTTGTGATTCACTAGATGTATATGAATAGTATATTTGATGTGTATGAGGATGATTAGTATTGATCTACAGGATCTAATATGTTTTGTTGTTGCTAAGCACTGAAAAATCTTATATCTGAGCAAGTACTCTGATGTTTTTTCTTATCTGTGAAGTACTATAAGGGTGAATAAGTGATGAAAGAATGATGCTAAGTGCTCTGTAACAGATATAATCGCAGATTTGTGTCCCAGCTAAGGTTGCAGACACCTGAATCTTGCAACCACCCCTGCCTCTACCTCAGGTGAGACTTCATCTGCTTCGTAGGTGTTTCCAAAAGGGTCGGTAGTTAGGGATTTATTGGTGCGCTCTTGAGCATTGAACCCTAGGTCTGCCCCTATGCCAACAAATCTGATGAGCTTTGCTGGCATTCTCTTCTATCTCTTCACCTGCTAGGAGAAACGCTTCCTTTCCTCAATCCTTTAGGCCGAGTACAAATGTCATTTAAACCATCTTAATAATTTGGTAGAATGTCTTGGTCATTGTAGTTTGTTTCCATTTTTCCCTCCATCTATATTCAATAATGCAATGAATCATAGTCGAGATAGAGGGAGAAGGAAAATCGGATGGATAGATCTGCATGGCTCATCAAGGAATGGATAATGAATGTAGGAAAAAGTAACCATCCATGGAAAGAATGATAATGGGATGAGTGTGTGATAATGAAATGGAGGTAAGCAGGGATTTAGAATGAGGGTGAATGATATAAGTGGTTGTTTTAAAGTGGAAGGTAGGGAGGGTAACAGGAGAAAATAATGTGTATATTTTCCTACCCACTTCCAGCTATACTTGTTTTTCTATGGTCAATACACCGGTTGCATTTATTCAGTAATTCCACCACAAACCTTGAAGGCTCAATTTTTTCATTTACCTCGAAAGTGAATAATTTCCTTTCTACCTGAGGTATCCTTTCTTGGATCCTTTTCAGTTCTTGAGTTGTGGCCTGGAACTGTAATCTTGGATTCACTAACCACTTATTGATTTTAAGAATATCAATCTAGCTCATTTCTCGAATGGATGCCAAATTTTCTTCTTTGTTCTTTCTGGAATTATGTTGATTCATTTATATATCAATTTGCCCCAACGCTTCCGAGATATTATTTCCCTCAAAGTAGATTAGATTTTTTTCTAGTGATGCCAACATTTCTAGGTAAGCCTCTTTTACCTCTTTGGAAAATCTTTTTCTCTCTACCAGATTTGTTTCCCATACCTTCAAGGCCATATCACCTCTTAATTGTTCTGAAGGCAAGAGCAGCGGGAAGTTAGGGATGTTATCTTTCTTCACCAATACGATGGCTTCCTGAAACTTAGTTTGGGTTGATAATGCCTCTCTTTCCTTAACATAAATGTCTTTCAGAGAAAGATCTACTTCCTGGTAACACTTATGGATGGCATCTACCTTCAGAAAAAGATTATGGTGTACAACTTCCAGCCTCTCATTCATTTCTAGTGCTTGATTTTGGAAGGCCGAGATGTCTATCAAGGCACCTTCAGTCAGGTCTAATTTAGCCTGCAATTGTTCTATCAATTTATCATGTTGAGAGACCATACCTTTATTGGTTTGTGAACTCTGATGGAGCTCATCAAGGTTGTTCTGAAGCTGTTGAATTTGTTGTCGATCATGAGATCTGATTAGCTCGAAGTCTTGACTCATCCTGTTCCTGATAGTCTGCTCCATGGAGTGTTTTGACTTTGCAAGAATTCTACCAACATAATCTTATGTCGCAGTTGTTCATCTAGAGTGGCCATAGACCATTGATTGGCAGTGGCAAAAGCACCTAATGAACCTGCGACTTCTTTTGTGAATTCTAGATCATCTCGATCATTCCCTTCATATACCATTCTCTTCCTTTTAGTTATCACTCCATATTTCTAGTGTGATTCTCTTCTCACAATGGCCTTCCATTTTCTACTAAAGAACAAATCCGAAGGAGGCATCTCTTCGGGCGAGATGGGCGTAAGATCATCTATAAAAACAATTTTGGAATTAAGATTTCTAAAGCTGGATTGTAGAGGTGTCAATGATGTAATAGGAGTACCAATCTTTGTAGACTGTTGTTGTTCTGTAGTATTTGAGGTGCCAGCAGGGGTAGTTGGTGATGAAGGAGGCACATTTCGTCCTTTCTTTAGGAGAGCTTCAAGTTGAGATTTTTCCTAGGGGCTTGGTTGGCCTGACAATGATGCTTCTAATTTGTGTGTCAATACCTCCGAGCTCCTCGGGGTTTCCTCAGCTTTATGTTTTCCAGAGTGACTCGCTTCAGAACCTGTAGTCCTGGCTTCTTGAGAAGGGGGGGTGGCCATTTTCTCTCCTTGTAGTATATTCAGTAGAATATTTCTCCTGTGATTTTGAAAACTGATAAAGCCATCTTGTTGTTATGGGGGCAGGGTTTGGAATCTGTCCTGCACTTCTTCATAACATCTAACTCCCCTGAATATTTCATCATACGGGGAGTTTTCATGCATATATTGTTTCATGTTGAACTGGGCCAGGTGTTTTTCCACAATCTTATGTGGATTGTGTCTTTTGAACTTGATGTCAACCAATTTGACATCTTCCAAAGTCACAGCCTCCTCTTTGGAGTGACTGAAATCCAGTAATGAAAGCATGCCAACCTGAATAGGGAAAGACGACCATACCTTTTTCTATGTTGCCTTCAGCTCTTTGTTGATGCCTCCTGTTATTTTCTGGTAGGCCACTTCTCTGCATACCAGCCGGTCGGGTAAAAACCATGGAAGGGCATGGAGAGGAACCAAGAACCCAAAAACTCTAATGTAGGAGAAGTTCTCCTCAATAAACCAATCTGATAGCTTACCCAGGTTTCCCATAATTTTGTCTGAAATCCGGGCAGTTGGGAGCCCATACAGGGTTATATGAACAAGAACCACAACATTGTGACATATTTCATAAAATAAATCCTTCGATTTCTCTTCCCATAGCTTGGAATGGTAGAAATGAATGATCTCGACACTCGTCGAGGTCCAGCTCCAATTCATCAATTGAAAAGGCATCATGAAACAGATGGAATCCATGATATAGGCCGACATGTAAAGGGGGGTAGGTTGCCCTTTTGAATACACTGTTTTATATTCGACAATTCCCTTGGCCAAGTTATCGGACAACAATTTCGACCAGTCGAAAGTGTAACCCTCTGCCACCTCGTGCATAATGGATACCCATTCCACTAATAAATGAGTAGGGATCTTATTCTTGAGAAATTGACATAGCATCATGGCTACATATATCATATGTGTGTCCAAATATGTTGTGGCATATGTACCATGAGTGTTGGTTCTGAATCTCTTCGGGTGCCCCCACCAAGACTTGACTATATCGTGACAATTTATGGTGTACTGAATGCATTCTTTTTGTTCGAACTCTAGAATAAATGCATCATTGTATGTATATCTAGGATTAGGGGATATCTTATACATTACTTGTATATGTTCCAATCGGAAAGAGCCAACGGAAAACTTCTAATGGTTGATGATGCTTCTGGTCTATACGTCAACGTGCTCCAAGGCCCAGTTTATCATGTTGTTTTACGGCATGAGCCTTGGTCGTGTCACTATCTTGTGTAGCTCCAACTGTGTTATGTGTCTGAGTTTAGTTGTATAAGTATCACCCTCTTCTTTGGTGGAATCCTCAGGGCATGTGATGATTTCACATTCCATAACCTCAAATACATGTGTCCAGGTTTTGGTGGTGTCTGTGGCTCACGGCGTGGTCTCTGACAGAATGTCCGCATTTGGATTTGAATGCTCGCCCGCTGAATCAGGATTCTTTGTCATTTTCCTTGGTGCCATAATTTCTAATGAAACAAAGTGAAGTTACCTATTGCAGAGAAAAATCCTTGAGTCTTTCAAACATATAAATCTTGCTAATTGCAGAAGGTGAAAATAAATTTGAAATCGAAGTGATTTTATACAAAACGGATTCATTGATTTTCATATAGCTTCATTGACGAAAATTTATTAACATTAATGGAAATGTCTACCTGGTGATCTGCAATCTGAGTTTGAATCATTATCCTTAATTAGACATAAATTCCTTCAATACTTCGGCGTTTCACGTTCAGGCTTTTTGTATGTGACAGGGTGGGAACCTCTCGAATCCTGAATCCGCGAAAAGATTAATTTATGAATAATCACTTGTAAAACCTTAATTAATCATGTTTAAAGTAGTGCATTAACTTTAGGTGTTTCGGGAGTTTGGACTTTGGGGATTTTTAAGATACAATATAGGCAAAACATATGAACTACAAACTGTGAAGTCATCAATTATTTCTTAATCATGATTAACTTAATTATTCAATGTTCAGTACTTCGGCATTTTGATACTTTGATGATTTGTGAATTCGTTCTTTGTTAAACTCTGGAAGGATCATCTCTCGTAGTGACGTGGCATAGATGATGTCACTCTGGATGATGTGTCGAGAAAAGAGAGGTGCCACGTGTTACTTGGAAATGCATGAATCCTCCAATGGAAAAGTCAAAAACAGATGCCACGTGTCGATTCAGGAAATACTCAAAAGGTACATGTGTCCTAAGAATCATGCCTTTAAAATATTTATGGCAGGTTGTGGGCAGACACCTTCGGGTTTCAGAGCTTCAGAGCTTTTATTGTTAAGACTTCTTGAAATACCCGAAGCGCAGAGCTCTGAAGCGACCATTAGAAATTTATCTATTTAAAATTTGGGTTGCTCCAAAACTCCAAGGGCTATTAGGATCATTCAATAAAATGGGGAAAACTTATCAACAATGGAAATCACATGTGCTTTATTATTAACTAAATTAGCAATGAATTATATTTAAAATTAAAATGTCACATACCAAGTTTCCGCTTTCTTTGGGTAAAATCATAATTTCATTTGATGAAAAGTAAAGAGCTCAAAAGCTCAAAATTGTATGTGTTCCAACACAAACCATCAAGGAGTTTCCTTCTAGTGTACTTTTATGGATGTGAGGGGTCAGTGGTATTAATGAATATGAATGCAGGGGAGCTTGTTTTGATCACCCATTTTGGCCTCATGAAGTTGATGATGCAACAATTGTACCCTTGCCCCGATTCGACATCAGAACTAATTATGATGAGGTTGAATCGGCTGGAGAGAGTGATCTTCTGCATGAGGTGGATGATGCACCAATGATTCATCATTATTCAAGAATTCATGATCAGAACAAACTATGAAGGATGGATTGGTTGGATGTCATATCCACAAAAGATGGATCATCATAACCATACAATTCCCTGAATGGGATCATCCCAATGAACATGTGATGAGTGGTATTGTAGCAAGGCTCCCCAATGTGCAACCAATTTAATCATGCTCGATGTTGCCCTGACACATAGTTCCTCAGGTACCCCTTGATCCATTTTTTTACTATCTCAATCTACTCATCTGTATGGGGGTGATAGCTAGTACTAGGTGTCAACTATGTCCAGGATAGCCTGAACAAATCCTACCAAAATGCACTGAGAAACCTCCTATCCCGGTCACTGACTATGTATTTTGGAAGACCATGGAATTTGAATACCTCCCTGAAGAATAGTTTTTCTACCTGAGATGTTTTGTACTCTGTAGGAATGGGAAAGAAGTGTGCATATTTAGTCAATATTTCCACTACCACATAGATACAGTCTCTTCCCTACACCTTTGGAAATCTTTTGATGAAGTCCATCGAAATGTTATTCCACTTCTACTCTGGAATCGAAAATGGATGAAGCAGTCCTGCAGGATGTGTGAACTCTGACCTGTCTTTTTGGCAAGTCATGCACTCCTTCACATGATGAAGTACATCTCCCTTGAGACCATTCCATGAGAATCTATCCCTCGTCTGCCTGTAGGTCTTCAGATACCCCTAGTTCCCTACTAATGTTGCATCATGTACTTCCCTCAAAATCTTATCCTTGAGTGTGAACTCAGGGACAAGATAGATCTTGTCTTTGTATTAGATGAATTCATCCACTACCATGTACCTATCATCCTGAATAATTTCGTCCATCAGATCACAAGCGAAGGTATTCTTGGAGTATTCCACCAAGAGAATGGAATTCCAGTTTACTGATATCTTTGTCATGGATAAGGCTACAAGTCTCTTGGATAAGGCATCAGCAAATATATCCTTCTTCCCCTTTACATACTCAATGTCAAAATCATGTGCCTACACCTTACTCACCCATTTTTGTCACCTCTCATTCAATTCTCGTTTTTCCAAGAAATATCTCAAGCTATTGTGGTCAATCCTAACCACCAAGAGTCCTCCTATCAAGTACTTTCTGAATTTAGTCAATCCATGAAATATGGCTAACATCTCTTTATCATAGATCAGATAGAGCTTCTCTAGTTCCCTTAGCTTTTTTCTCTCGAAAGCTATCGAGTGGCAGTTCTGCATCAATACTTCTCATATACCCTCGTTTGATGCGTCACACTTTAGAAAAATATTGGGCAAGTGCTAATACTGGGAAAGTGATCATCACCCTCTTCATTCTTTCGAATGTTACATGTGCGTCCTATGACCATCGGAATTCCCCCTTCTTGGTGAGGTTTTTCAATGTCGTATCCAATTGTGAAAATCCTTTCACAAAGCGCTTGTAATAGCTGCATATCTTGAATAATCCTCGCAGATATGTGAGTGTAATGGTTGTGGGCTAGTATAAGATGGTATGTATCTTCTCCTGATGCACCTTTACTCCCTTACAACCTATCACGTGCCCCAGATAGAGGATCTCTATCAACCCTAACTCACACATTGCCTCCTTGGAAAAAAGTGACTGCTCCTCCATAATGGTGAGAATATCATCCACATGCT
Source organism: Picea engelmannii (assembly GCA_009831015.1). Classification (NCBI taxonomy): domain Eukaryota; kingdom Viridiplantae; phylum Streptophyta; class Pinopsida; order Pinales; family Pinaceae; genus Picea; species Picea engelmannii. The sequence continues at coordinate 162,606 of ML782568.1, read as the reverse complement.
TCAGATGTTCCTCCAAAATTTTGTTGTAGATCAAAAGATCGTCAAACAACACCAGTGATAATTTCCTCAACTATTTGTTGAATATATGTGTTGGAAGTAGGCCGAATCAGAAAGAAAGGATATTTTGGGAAGAAAGGCGTGCACGAGGAAAGCGACAGTTGGAAAGGAGAAGCAAAAGGCGCGCATGCATGGAATACCTAATGACACTAGGGTTAGGGTTTTCGTAATACATTGTAATGGTTGATGAGCCAAAAACGTATATATATAGATACCTAGGAGGTCTAGGGTGTTGGGGGGGGGGAAGGGAGATTGTGGAAGAGTTCTGATTTATGCAGTATTGGTAACACTATTGTAACCCAATACATTTTTGTAAGCTCTTGAGTTGTAGGGAATCAGGAGGGTAGATCTTGAGGGTTAGATCACATGCTGAGGAGCTTGGTGTGATCTAGTCCACCTCATAATATATCTTGACCCGACTGAGAATGATTTGTAAATCACGCGATGCAGTAGTTTTGGAATTTCCATAATAAAAGAGAAAGAGAGCCAGATCTTTATGGATGTATCCCAGGAGGGGGTGAACCACGGTAAAACCTTTGTTATGTGATTGAATGTTTGCATCTCTTTTACGGTCTATGAGTATATGTTAGAATGATATATGAATGAGCTAATGAATCTGATTACATTACATGCATAATTGGGAACAATAATATATTTACTTAATATCTATATAGGATTCACGGTATGCACGTCACAGATCCCCATTCAGTCCTAGACTATAAGCACTTGAGTATTGCAGTCACCCATTAATACTATCTCGGGTGAGACTGTGCAGTGCACTCTATGCGTTGCATTGCCTTTTAGTTTACCGGGAGGGCTGATAGTTTTAGAGTCTTTGTTGGATCCCCAGTAGACCTGAACCTGGGTCAACCATGTTAAAGGTATAAATCAGATAAGAAACCAAAAAATGGTTATGTATTCGGTTGGAACAACATAGGATTGAGTGGATGTGATCTGTTGAAGATCTATTAAAGGAATGTAAGATCTGCGGAAAGTGGGTCAAAAGAATACCGAATTAGACGTCAAGAAGGTGAGAATGCACTGCTATAAGGGGATTTTGAGACCGTGAAATCCCACAAAAGCAGAGATCAAAATCTGGCTGAAGACAAAGGAGATAGAGTTTGCGCAGAAAGATAACAAAAACCCTAGAGTAACACTGTGCAAATACCTTGAGAAGTATGTGTTTATTGATCTTCATGAAGTATTTTTTTGTGATTTTCTACACTTATTGCAGGAGTGGTTATTGAAGTTGAAAGAAAACCACGCAACAAATAAGATCTGATAGGTAGAGTGGACCTCATTTCGGTTCGTGCAGTTATAGCAGGTGAATAAAAAATTCACCCGCGCAATAGATTTTTGGCTTGATAGTATTGTAGCAGGATTTATAACAGAATTTACAGTAGATACCATGAAGTCGTACAGTGCAACAGAGCAAGAGTTTCTATGCGGGCCTCAAGGAAGGTATATTATATTGTTGTATACTTCTATTAATAAATTTCTCTATAACAAAGGTGTAATGACAATGGATTCAGGAAGCTAAACTTCCCTGTGTGCATGCGGGAAGGGGGGAAGCACTGACATGAAAAGGAGAAATGAAAGGAGAAGTGAATAAAGGAAAGAAGGAGGAAGCCTTAGACCCAATCATGATGGATGAGGACCAGATCAAGCATATCATGGTGACAGTTGGAAAGATATGCAGTGGAGTACCCTACCAATATAAGGTAAACACCAGGAAGAGAGTTGTAGCTACAAGGGAAGGCTTGGAAAGTGATGAAGAGGAGGTAGAGGATCTCTAGGTTGTGGAGCAGATTGAGGAAATCCTACGCGCAACATACGATATGAAGACGAGAGGTCCAAGAGAAGGAATTGAAGGCAGTAATCCTATCCATACAAATGTCAGTGTGGAACCCATAAACCCATGTGTGACTAACAAACCAAAAAGCACACCACCATTTAGAAAACCAAATTCTGGGAGAAGGAAGACAACATGAAGTACATCTACACAAGGAACAAGAACTGGGGGAGATAGTTCAGGAAGCATTTGTCAAGTATCTACACCACGTGGAGGTAGTATTTTAGCATTCAGGATGGAAGGACACGATCCCACCATCAGGTTACCAGAATTCAAAGGAGAAGCGTTAGAGGACCCGGAAAAGCACATGTTTATCTATGAAAAGATATGGGAAGAAAAACAGATCACAAACAAGGACACTAAACTTGCACAATTAGCTATCACAATAAGGGATTGAGCACTGGATTGGTATATGAGTTTAGCCACAAACAATCCACCAAGGACAACCAGAATGATCATGGATATCAAGAAGTTGTTGATAAATGAGTTTTAGAAGCCAAGTTCAGAGGACTAGTACATGAACGAGATAATAGAAATTAGACATAAACCAGGACAATATGTATGGGAGATTGACCATAGATTCAAGTGACTGAAAGGAAATTTGAAATATCTCATGATAGATATGCAACACTGGCACCTGTTCATCAACTCACTATTACCACACTTAAAATATCCACTGCGACAACAAAAATTTTCAGACACAGGTAGAGGCTCTGCAGGAATCCATACAACAAGAGGAAAACCAATGCCAGAAGATAGACCTAGCCATCGAGGAGTTGAAGGAGGATATAAAGAACTTAACTTTCCATCTAAACCAGAACAAAACTAAGGACAAATGAGAATTCATTTGGTGTACCACATGCAGGACGAAAGGAAATCACAAGAACAAATGTCCAACATTCACACAGTACATGGCAATAGGAATGCCAAATCCACTACCAACGGGAGGACTATGGTGTGAAATCTGTAAGAAACAGGGCCACAATCCATATCTCTTATCGATGATGTAGAAGTACCAGACAGTCCCAAAGAGTTCATGTTGCAACTTTTGCAAGTTAGTAGACCATGATGACAAAGATTGTAGAACCATGGAGTTGATGAGAGAAAGGACATCAGATGCATATAGAGTGCAAGAAGAAATGATGATCCGGCAAGCCACACCTCAGTTTAACTAGGTACCAACCCCATACCACACTGCACATCCATAGTACAATACTGGACATCAACCATATAATAGCACGTAGTCACAATACAACGCAACACAACCCTAGTACAATACTACGTAGTACAATCACATGCCTTAGTATAACGTGTCGCGAGGGGATTGAGCTGGCTACAGAGGCAGAGGAAGAGCAAGAGGAGACTTTGGAAGAGTTAGAGGACCAGTAGTATGTCACAACTGTCAACATCCAGGACATTGTGCAAGAGAGTGTCCACTTCCACCAACGACATGTATGTATGCATAGGATCACAATACAGAAGAATGTCTTATGTTATTAGGGAAGATCCAGGAAAAGACAAATCAGAACAATCATAATGTTCAATGGATTTCAGTAGCAGCAAGGGATGAAGGAAGAAACATCAACATAGTTACACGCAAAGAAGCTAAAACAGGGAACAACGTAATACGCCAAGATCCAGTACAACACCAATGGGTGAAGAAGAATATTAAACCAAGGAAGCGGTTCGATGCGCAGAACGAGAAGGAAACATTTAATCAAGAAAAACAATAATTTATGAAGCCTGACATCGTGTCGACCTCAACTGCACAGCATAGTAAAGACATACCAGAGTATGAGATGCCTCCATCATGGTATCATACCAAAGAAATGCAGTCCCTGGGACAAGTAAGTACAATCAAAATATTTTAACAATCGTGTGTAAAATTACTAAATGATCCATCCTCTGTCAAAATATTACAAAATGTATTAGAAATATGTAGCATAGAGACAGAAGGGAAACTAAAACAAAAAACAGTCAATCACCTACATATAAGGAGAAGAACAAGTAGGGAGTTCAGGCTGAATGCCAACATTGGAGATTTCAACATGGGGGATATCATACTGGATATAGGATCTGAAGCGAATGTATTACCCAAGAAGACATGGAAATGTATGGGAGAGCCCACATTAGGATATTCACCCATTCAGCTGAAATTGGAAAATAAGCACAAAGTTCTACCAATTGGGAGACTGAAAGGAGTAACAGTAGACCTAGATGGAGTGCGCAATAAAGCTGACTTCGAAGTAATAGAGATAGTGGACGACACAACACCATATCCATCATTACTGGGCTTGGATTGGGTGTTTGATAACCAGGCCATAATCAACTTAAAGACATGAAAAATGACCTTCGAGTCAGGAGAATACAGGTTCATTGTGCCATTAGACCCTTCAGAAGGGGAAAGGTTCGTAGAGCCTACTTTCCTAGACTTAGAAGAAATCATCCAGTTGTATAGAACAACTGCGCGAGATGAGGATTACGTAAACTCAACTGCAGATGGGATACTTAGTTGGAAGAGCATCACTTCATGTGCATCAGGCTCGGATACGAGTTTATAGAACTGGCAACATAGGCTACACAAATTTTCTACAATAAGATGCACAAGAATAGACTGTGCAATAGGATGGGTAGGTACGAAGATAAGGGAACCACCCAGTTTCCATGGGGTAAATGATCTAGAAGCATTCCTGACACGTTACGAAGAAAAAGTGTTAGAAAATCAGAGACTCTTAGCACTAGACATAACACTCAAGGACACAGTGGGGCGCACACAAGGAAACAATCAAGGATTGGTACCAATGTAAGCAGTTACTGTGCATACGGTTTGGCGCAGAACAAAGAAGCAACCAGCAGCAAAAATATGATGGACATGGGGCACTAGCAGAACACTTGGAGAAGTATAGAACGTTGTGGAAAATGACACCCCCAGAAGAATGGCCTCAACATTTTATACACACCTTAGAGGGCATCCCATCAAACTGGTATACGGACCAGGAACTGCGCAAAGGAACTATGAGCTGGATAGTACTACAACATAACTTTACAGTCACTTTCTCATTTGAACATGAGAACCCCAACATAGATGAAACACTTAAACAAATAAGAGGGGTGATATTCATTAAGGAACTAGAAGTTGAACTCATAATAGAGGAGAAACAGCGGAACAGATAGACAGTGAAAGAACTGTTGTCATGCTACCATGTTGTTCACACCCAATTCATCACCTGGTGAGAAAATCAAGGGTGCTTACATGCCCTTTTGGGTCTTGCAGAGCATGACAACTGTGGAGGAAAGGGTTAGAGGAAACAAAATAAACTACAAGAAATAATCAAACAAAAAAAAACTAAATTGTGAACATACGAATAAAGAAACAATAAACACAAAAAGAGACACCGATATCACCAATGGTTTTGAGATGGTCTATTGATGAAATTAGAGCATGATGAAGGAAGGGAACTGTGGTTCCTTCTTCCCCCAAAGGAAGGCTCTTGAGGCCCTCACAAACTTGCTTTCCTTACAATGCGAAGAAATAAGACTGATAGTGAAAGAACTCCCAGCACATCCGCTCAATGGAGAGGCGAATG